>JABCKS010025339.1:0-17715 GCA_018851325.1 Termitomyces sp. DKA19 | reverse complement strand
CTGACCACATATTGACTCCTACTGCTAAGCTGGTTGACAAAGACAAAGCACCAGAAAGATCCATTGCTAAGGATTCACTCCCAGTTACTAAGCCTATTGAACCTGTTCCCCAGCCACTAGTACACCTGTTTTCTGGAATCCTTGCTTACTATGTTTCACTCACTAACAGGAATTTTGCTACTCTGGATTGCTATAATGATGCTGCTTACAAGACTATACCCCCTATCTATGACATTAAACAATTAAAAGCCATATTCAATTGAGTTTTAAGCACCCAGGTCACAGTTTCAGTTAGTAAGCTCTGCTCTATAGCACCAGACATTAGAAATCAGCTTAGGACTGCTATTATACCCAAGCAACTAGTAGGAACAAATGCTAATATGGTATAGGATCCTAGCAATATCTTTGAAGAAGTGTTACTAATATTTGCTATGGATATGCTACAGTTTTTGCTAAGTTCCAGTACCAGTACCACTAATGGAGTCACCTTGGACTAGGCCAAGGTCTCTTCAATTGACCCAGTAGAGACCTACATTGAGTTGCTACCTCCTGGGGAGGAGCTGGTAGTTTTAACAGTCACTAAGGATTTCTAGTTATTAAGGTCCATCATGATGCTAATTGATAATCAAGAATAAATAGAATGCATCACAAATAGCAGTTTCCAAATCATCTCTATGTCAGCAGAAGTTGCTAACAATCTTGGCTTATTCTATGATCCTGGTATCATCTTAAATATGCAGAGCACTAACAGCACATTAGATAGATCATTAGGACTTGCTAGGAACATACCCTGTACTATTGGTGATTTAACACTATATCTCCAGATTCATATATTATGGTTCCTTGCCTACAACATCCTCCTTGGTTGCCCCTTTAACATATTAACAAGAAGTGTGGTCAATACTCTTAGTGACATTGAAACCACCATCATGGTTACTGACCCCAATTTAGGCATATAATGAATGATACTAATATTTCCCCATAGGAAATATAAAAGAAACAATTGTCAAAAGGTTTGCTACAAGACAGAACTGCCCCAGTCCTTTCAGTACCAATCAGAATAGCAATGATGCTAACAACTTAGTAACCATTATCAGCTATAACCATTCAATTGGTCTAGTGACTTGTATAGCTTCTTATGACTTAGATGATAATATTTTACTTATAACATCTTGCACACATATAGACTTGTCCTTGGCCTACCTATATACTACTACTAGTGATTTTTGCTCTTCTTCATTACCTCCTTAGTCTTATTTTGTTTCTACCAATATTTCTAATCCTTTGATTCTTGGACAAACTTTACTCCTCAATACTTGTATTATGGATATTGCACCTACTTGCATTAATCTTCCTTTCCCTACATAGTATATTGCTAATGATCTTACTAAAAGAAAAGGAGTACAAATGAAGAAGAAATACAAGTCAGTCACTATAAAGATCAAACCTGTTACTGGTCACATTAGCAAAGATTTCAGAATCAAGCAACAAATCTTTAGTAATTCACTAATGACTATGCCACTACTTGATCCAAACCTTTCTCCATTCATACTAAGCTAGCAATTCACTAGCAACCAACAAGTGATATTCATTAAGGACTATAACACTGGTTTTCTCACTAGTAACAAACTTAATGTCCTCATCAATCTTGTTGCTAAGTAGGAAAAGGCTTTTGCTTGGGAAGATTCTGAATAAGGAAGCTTTTGCTCTGACTTCTTTCCCCCAGTTAGGATACTGACAATTCCCCATATCCCCTGGGTTTAGCATAATCACCCTATTCTCCCAGAACTTGAGAAAGAGGTATGTGAAATCATCTGTAACAAGATTAAAACTGACATCTATGAGCCCTCAAACTCTGCTTACCAATCCCACTGGTTTTGTGTCCTCAAGAAGAGTGGTAAGCTCTAGATTATACATAGTCTAGAGCCTCTAAATTGTGTCACCATTTGCCATTCTAGAGTACCCCCTTTCTTAGATTATGTTGCTGAGTCTTTGGTTAGACAAATTTATAAAGCAACACTAGACCTTTTTGTCAGTTATAATAAGTGACTGATCAACCTAGCCTCTTGTGACTTAATGACATTTTAGACCCTATTTGGCACTCTCTGTTTAGTGACCCTACTGATGAGTTGGACCAACTCAGTACCAATCTTCTATAATGATGTTACCTTTATCCTGCAGCCTAGGATCCCCTATAACATACTCAGTTTTATCAATGACATTGGTGCTAAGGGTCCCAAAGACTGGGAGCTTATTAACAGTATTCCCACTATGCATTCCACTAACCTAAACATTCACTTAGCTCTCTGGGAGTTCTTTGAGCTTCTTAACTGGATTCTTTAGTGAATGAAGTACTGTGGTAGTACATTTTCTGGACACAAGCTTGTCTTATGTGCCTTGATATTCAAGATCTTAGAACACATTTGCATGCCTAATAGTCAAATTCTGGACAAAAGTTGCTTAGTCTTGCTCAAATGATGGGGTCCTTGCTAGCTGCTATTTGAAGTTAGAGCCTTTTTGGTCACAGTCAGCATCCTTAGGATTTTCATTAAGAATTTTTCTCACCATACTAACAACTTAATAAAACTCATATGTATCAGTGTCCTTTTTAAGTTTGATTCTGACCAAGTCAATGCCCAGTGAGACCTTGTTAAAGCTCTCAAAGATACTAAGCTCCTAGTCCCCATTAACTATAAATCATCTGACCCCATTATCTTAGCAATTGATATGTTATATATTGCTATAGGCTACTACCTCTGTCAGTGCCATAGCAACAACCACAAAGAATATTACTACAATTGCTTTGGGTCCATCATGCTTAATAAAAGGGAATCACAATTCAGTCAGCTTAAGTTTGAGCTTTATGGCCTCTACCATGCTTTGCAGGCCTTAAGGATATATCTTATTGGGATCAAAAACCTCATTATTGAAGTCAATGCTTGCTATATATAGGATATGCTTCAGAACTCTAACATTCAGCCCTCTGCTAGTATGAATCACTGGATCATTGTGATTTTAATGTTCCACTTTAAGCTTGTACATATTAAAAGTACCTTTCATGGCTCAGATGGACTTTTGCAACAACTACTATAGCCTAGCAACCCTCTTTCTGATGATAGTAATAACTCTGTATATGAGAATTGGATTGATCAACTACACAGCTTCATTCACCAAGTCTAGCTCCCCTTCTCTCTACTTCATCACATCTCTTCAGTGATATGATTAATGCCCTCAGTCTTTGAATACTAGCCCTTAGTGACATTTACTAGTAACACTTTTGATATAGTAGCCCTATGTTTAGCAACTACCAACAATTTTCTGCCTCTATAGGATGATACTACTATTGTATATAGCAATATGCCACATTCTGCTAAGGCTATTGCTAGCAATACTTGTATTGCTTTAGTCCAGAAGTAGCTTAGTGATTTAGTCAGACCAGATGACTTTAGTGACAATGCCTATATTAAATTTATTTACTATACTACTATGTTCTTTACTATAGATGGTAAGCTTTGGTAACAAAATAGAGATGGCACCCACAAGTTGTTTATTCCAAGCAACCACTGCTTATGAATCTTGTGAGCAATACATGATGACTTGGGCTATAGAGGACTTTTTGCTATCTGTTCAGCCCTACTGAAATGTTTTTGGTGGCCCTAAGTTAGCACTAATATCATATAGTATATTTGTACATGCCAGATCTGCCAGATTTACCAAATGACAAAAGTACTCATCCTACTAGTTGTTGCTATGCCAGCACCCTTGTTCAGCAAGATATATATTGATACTATGTTTATACTACCTTTCAATAGATTCAAGTATATTATCCAAGGACATTGTTTGCTAACACATTATTCCAAGTTCTATATACTCACTAGGGAGAATAGCAATGCCATTGCTAAGTAGTTATATAAAGATATTATTTATTACTGGGAAGCCCTTAGCAAAATTGTTACTGATAATGGCATTCCTATCCTGAAAGCTGTAGCCTATTTAGCAAAAAAATACAACTTGCACTACATTTGGGTCTCTGGGTACAACAAGTGTGCTAATAGCATAGTTGAGCAACCTCACTTTAATATTTTCCAGGCTCTTTTCAAAATGGTGAACAGTGATCAATTCAGGTAGAGCACTATATGTTATTCAGTCTTTTAGTCAGAACATGTTACAGAGTGCAAGCAAATAGGTTGTTCTCCCTATTATACTGTTACTGGTACCCATTCCCTTCTTTCTACTGATATTATTAAAGTGACATATCTGCAACTACTACCAAATTCCCTTTTGTCTTCTACTGACCTTATAGCTTATTAAGCAATTGATTTATAATGTTGTCAAGAAGATCTCAAGCAACTCCACAACACTGTCTTTAGTGCTTGCCATTTAGCTGCTATTCTTTTTGAAACAAAACATGTTACTATAATCCACAATAACAATTTTCAGACCAGTGACCTTGTATTGATAAAGAATACTAGAATCAAGGTGAACCATAACAAAAAGATAAGGCCTTGTTACTTAGGCCCTTTGGTAGTAATATCTTATAATTATGGAGGTGCTTACATCCTTTGTGAATTAGATGGTTCAGTTTTATATTGATCAGTAGCCACCTTTTGCTTGATCTCATATTTTGCTAGAGAACATATATTAGTACCTAGTAATGCTTTTGACATCAATACCTCCTGCTTATGTGAACTTGAACAAATCAATCTAGTGGATGATGATGACATTAGCAATGTTGCTAACAAAACCAACAACTAAAAACCATTCACTAAGCCATAGTAACATTCATTTTATATTCTACTTATACATTTATTATACAGTCAGAAAAACTGTCACTTACAATAAAAAAACATTAAGTCCTTTATTTTGTCTATTTTTATATCATCTCTTAGTTGTTTAAGTACTTCACAGACTTTTGCTTTTTGATATTTTTTGCTATAATGCTGTGTTTAGTGACTTTTCACTAGCAACTAGCATGTCCTTTAATGCTCCTTAGTTCTTTTCTGACTTCCATTTATTATGTTACATTTTAAGCCCCTTAAGGGGGCCAGTCTACATTACTATATGTCAAGATATTAAGCTCCTTAAGGAGGCTAGTCTGTGATATGATGATATGGATATAAAAATGTTTTTTTTGAAGGGTGGCAGTTGCTAGGCATCAAGGTTAGCATCAAGGTCAGCTTTGTTGTTGGATAAGTCCCCCATCTCCTCCTCTCTTCCCTCAATTCTGTTCTTCTCCTGCTAAAAAAGAAAAGCTTGACAGTTCTACTAATAGCTCTTTAAAGTTGCCAGTAACTGCTTAGCAATAGAATAATGAGTTTGAGCCTTAAAAAGAGTAGCCCTAGCTTTGTTCAAAAACTGCCAGAAATACTGTTCTAGTTTGGCTGCCCTCCCTTCAAATCCCTATAGTAAAGAGGCAGGCATCAATGGCTTCAGTAGGGCTAGGTCTTCACTCAGCTATCCCAGATCATCATTACTAATCTCCCTCATAGGGGCTGGAGTACAAAGCACCTGGCAATATAATTATTAGTAAAATAAATAGCAATCAAAGGAACTTACTAGCACTAGAATTGCTACTACCTCATCTTCATCCTTAGCCTCTACCTCTTTCTCCTTATCAACCTCCTCAGCCACCTCTACTCCACTCCATTCCTCTTTATCATCCTCTTTCATCACCTTCTCCTTGACTATTGCTCTGCCAGTACCCTCTTCAGGTTTCCTGGTTGCTAAGCCCATCTCTTTCAGTACAGTTGCCTCTTCTGTCTTTGCTGTAGTGGTTGCCAGCTACATCTCAATGTTATCCTTGGACTCCATAATACTAGCAATGATATATAGTCATTTGGCTTAAGCCAGAGGTTCTTCATTACTACTTCCACTAACCTTGTCTTAACTCTTCTGAGGTTACTTGCCCCTAGTGACTATCTGACCTCTCCACTGTCATCTTGTCCTGTTCTGTCAGTAGATTCAACTGAAATGTTTGATCTGTATTAGTTGCCCAGCTGCCACTAACTCTTGTTGTACCTTGACAAATTTCCTGGCTTGAGGTACCAAGGCTGCCCAAGTCACTATCCTTCTCACAAAATTCCTGCTCCAACTACATGATGAGTATCCATAATAAGAACAATCCTTCCTCATGCTATTACAATGATAGCAAAGTTGAGTGCTGATAAGATACTAGCAGCCCTCAGAGTCATCTTTGAACTAGCAATTATCACACTATAAGAGAGTTAGTGACAATTTAAGATAAGCCACTAAGATATACTACTCCCTAAGCTTCCCTGAAGGCTTCTTGTTTGGCAGGCAATACTATCATTTTCCCTTTTGCCTTCACTAAGACTATACCTGCCACTATCTCAGTGTTTACAACAGTTGAAACCTTCCTCCAATAAAGAAGCTCTATCAGCTCCTTGTCAGTAAAAAAGTCTTGGATAGGTTCCTTGTAAAGAGTTAGCAGTTGTTGCTAAGTGCTAGTGAATAAATAGAAATTTACTTTTAATTCTTCCTCATCCTCTTTTCTCTTTTTTTCTTTACCCTTGAAAGTCTTATGATGCTTTGACAATGCTGCTAGCTCCTTAGTGATGCTGCTAACAACACATTTAGGAGTGGAGGGGCCAGTTTCTTTATTAACTCTATGACTCTTGCTACAGCTTGCACCTATTGTTATTGCCAACTTGTGTAGTAGGTACTGAAAGAAAAATTGATCATTAGGAGACAAGTCCTCAAAAAGCTAAAGTTACCTAAGTAATGCCACTAGCCCAGGCAACACTGCTATTACTTACCATCATACCAGCCTCTAAGTCTTCAAGGAGGTACTTAAGAGAGGGCAGAGAAGGAGCCTAGCAAAAGACATTAGCAAAATTGTCAATATATCACTAAAAAAAAATAAAGAAAAAGTAAGGTTTACTTATGAAATGTTTGTTAAACTTGTACATCCAATCCTCCCCCTTGTACTTCTTATACAAGGCATGACACTCTCAATCTACCTCTACTAGAGAAGACTAGTCCACTCTACTACCCATAGTCTCAAACTATTGCAGCCAGGTTTTGATTATAGCAGTCACTACTAACTGTGAATCAGTCACTGAGGTATATGCTGTAATAAGAAGCTGGTCAACAAAGTCAGGGAAAGCTTGTGCTATATTATATTTGTCCATCTGAGCAGTGATGAGGGAGGCCATGGCAATTGGTTGAAGAGAAGATCTTAAGAGAAAAGCAGAGAGGAGAAGTGGAGAGAACTGAGTTGAAGTTCAGCCAAGTACTAGTCTTTTATACACTTTTCTTTTTCCATGTACAAACTATTTAAGTAATCATGAGACTTGGTTGACTGAGAACAGTCAAGATTTCAGTATAGGGGAGAATAATAAGACCCATCTGTTACTAAGTATAGTTACCAACATCTCTGACTATCTTATCTGGACAGCACATGACCTGGAGATCAGTACAAGATTTTGCATAAGACCTTAGTAACTATGGGATTTTTTTGGATCACAAACATTTATTATGTGGAGCCTAGATTATGTATCTAGAACAACCTTGCCAAAAGTCCTCTTAGTAATATTTGCTAGCAACAATTCTTAGCAACATAGGCACTTTGCTTTCAAAATGAACATATAGACATGTGAGTTTTTGGACTTTTAATTTTTCTTGTCCTAATTACTAACATACTTGAATAGCATCTACACTTCAGATACTGATAATTGATATGCTCTTTATTTTCATTCTGACACATAGTATACACATTTTAACATCAAATACTTATATTGAGTTACTATCTTGATACCTAGTATACACTTTGGCAAATGCCATTACCTGCAGTAACCATCTTTCTTCTTAGAATACATTACTTACAAACAGTATAAATACCCTCTGTATATACCTAGAAAAACAACAAAGAAACAGACAGAGCAACCCTAAGTACTTAGCCCTTAGTATTTCTCTCAGCTTCAGAGCTCATTCTCATTCACTCTTGCTATTGTTAATAGCTTAGTAACAAGCCTTAGTGACCTCATTCTTGATTTAGCATAGTACTAAGTATGGGTGCCTTAGTATTATAGTGTCTCAGCAACATTAATGACTATGGCTAATAACTAGTCCCATGTGTTCCCTAAGTTCCTTCCTGTTTAACTTACATTCTTGCCTTATTCCTTCCTTGTCACTGGGCCTTTACCAACTTTAGCAACATCTTAGTGATTGTTTACCTAGTGACTTGTACTTAGCCCCTTTTATACTTTAGCAACTTTCATTTACCTTACTAACATTCATAGCATATACTGCCTTGCCCTCTATTTCTATTTCATTTTTTGTTTAGTAACTTAGCAATATACCATTAGTATTTAGTGACTTAAGCTAATGTTAATGATTCCTTTCACTTGCACTCCTTTCTTACCCTACTCTATACAACTCTTACTCTCTAGGACAATTACTGACTTGCCCTATATATATCCTATTGCAAGCTACCCTATCTAGTTGCCAGTGTACTCTAGGTCTTTCTTTTAGTTTCCTGTATGGTAGCTAAGTGGCATAGGAGCACATCATCAGCCATCTTAACTCCACCCCATTCCTCTTTATCACCTTCTTCAGAGTCTACTTCTGCACCACCCTCCTCTATTGCCAACTCCACAATTGCCACTACCAGTGTTGCTGGCTGCATCTTAACATTATCCTTGGACTTTACAATGCTAGTGGTAACCCATAGTCACTTAGCTTGGGCCAGGGGTTCCTTATTGCTACTCTTACTAATCTCACTCTTAACAATCCCCTGACTCTTTTGCAATTGCTTGCCCCTAACAATTCCCCAACCTCTCACTATCATCTCATCTTGCTCTATTGGCAGATTCAAGCTTGAATGCTTGATCTGAATAAAGCACCCTATGGCTACTAATTCCCTTTGCTGCCTCACAAAGTCCCTAGCTTGACAAATAAGGGCAGCTCTAGTCACTATTATAGCAACAAAACAGCCTCTGTGACTCCTTGACAATTGTCTATAATAGAAGCAACCCTTTTTTGTACTATCACAGTAATAGCAGGGTTGGGTACCAGTGGGGTACCAGCATCCTTTGGGATTATTCTCTGACTAGCAGTAGTTACACTAGAAAAAGTTAGTGAAAACCATAGTGGAAATAGCATAAAACTTACTACTCCTTGTTCTGCCTTGAACTCCTCATATGTACTAGGCAACACCATAATCTTCCCCTTCCCCTTCACTAAAACTACTCTAGCCTCCATCCCACTATCTACTATAGTGGAGGCTTTCCACCAATGAAGAAGTCCTATGAGCTCTTTATCAATAAAAAAGTCTTACTTGGGTTCCTACCAATTATATTAGTAAAGGCTGCTAAACTCTAGCAAATCAATAAAGACTTATTTTAAATTCCTCCTCATTCTCCCCTTTTGTCTTTCCTTTACCCTTAGAAGTCTTTTGGTGTTTTGGCAATGCTGCTAGCTCCTTAGCAATATTGCCAACCATATGCTTAGGAGTGGAAGGACCAGCTTCCTTATCTACTCCATGACTCTTATTATAGCTTGCCCTAGTCATAATTGCCAGCTCATGTAGTGGATGCTGAAAGAAAAATTGGTTATTAGGGAATAACTCATTAAATAACTGAAGAATACCTTAGCAATGCCACTAGATTCAAGCAATACTGCTAGCACTTACTGTCATTTCTACCTTTAAGTCTTCTAGTAAAAATTCAAGGAAAATAGGAGGGGAAACCTAGTAATACTCATTAGCAAAAATAAGGAGAAGGAACATCAAACACTTACAAAATGTTTGTCAAAAACCTTCATCCACTCTTCCTCTTTAAATTGTTTGTAAAGAGCCTAATACTCCCTATCCACATCTGCTAGCTCTGGCCAGTCCAGCCCACTACCAACAATCTCAAACTAGTGAAGCCATGTCTTAATGATAGCAGTAGTTGTACTATGAGGATTTGTCACCAATTGTTGGCAAGCTGTTGCTAACAGATGGCTAGTTTTCCCCAGGAAGATCTTGGCCATGGCATGTTTATTGAGTTAATCAGTGAGAGTGAAGGTCATAATGATGGGTTTGAGACAAAGCACTGAGAAAGAAGCAGAAAAGAGAGGTGGAGAGAACTTGGTTGAAGTTCAGCTAAACATCAGTCTTTTAAGCATTTTTCCTTTTTGTGCATAGACCATGCAAGTAATCATAGAACTTAGTTGACTAAGGACAGTTAAGATTTCAGTATAGGGGAGGATGATAAGACCTATCTGTTGCTGAGTACAGTTACCAGTGTCTCCAACTATCTTATCTGCATAGTATATAATCTGGGAATCAGCATAAGATTCTGCACAAGACCTTAGTGACTATGAGAATTTTAGATTACAAGCATTTATCATGTAGAGCCTAGACTATGCATCTAGAATGACCTCACTAAGAGCCCCCTTAGCAACATTCACTAGTGACAATTCTTAGCAACATTAGCACTTCTCTTTCAAAATGCACATATAGACATGTGACTTTTTAGACTCTTTATTTTTCTTGTCTCAATTACTAACATACTTGAATAATATCTATACTTCAAATACTAATGTTCAATATGCTCTTTATTCTTATTCTGACATATATTATACACTTTTGACATCAAATACTTACATTTGATTACTATCTTGACACTCAGTATGCATTTTGGCAGATACTGTTACCTGCAGTGACCATCTTTCTTTTTAGGCTACATTACTTACAAATAGTATAAATACCCTCTGTACATACCTAGTTAAACAATGAAGAAATGGACAGAGCAACTTCAAGTACTTAGCCCTCAGTATCTTCCTCAGCTTTAGAGCTCATTCTTATTCACCCTTATCATTGTTAACAGCTTAGCAACAAGCCTTAGCAACCTCATTCTCAATTTAGCATGGTATCAAGTACAGGTGCCTTAGTGTTATAGTGTCTTAGCAATGTTAGCAACTATGACTAGTGACAGTTTCTAATGTGTTTCCCAAAGTTCCTTCATGTTTGACTTATATCCTTGCTCCCTTTCACTCCTTATTGCTGAGCCTTTTCTGACTTTAGCAATATCCTCTTAGCAATTGTTTGTCTAGTGACTGGTCTTACTCTCCTTTTATATTTTAGCAACCTCTGCTTATCTTACTGACATTTCCATTATCTACTGCTTTGCTCTCTATTCTATTTCCATTTTTTGTTTAGTGACTTAGTGATATATTGTTAGCATTTGGCAACTTAGGCTGATGTTAGCAACTCTTTTTACTTGCACCCCTTTTACACTCTACTTCATACTACTCTTGTTTTCTGGGACAATTACTAACTTGCTCTCATACAGATCCTACTTACAGCTACCCTATCTGGTTGCCAGTGCATTCTAGGACTTCCTTTAGTTTCCTGCATAGTAGCTAGGCAGTATAGGAACACATCAATGCACCTTCAATAGTTCTGCCTTAGCAATGTTCAACTCCCATTAGAAATATCACTCAATTGTAGTGGCCCACTCTTTATATTCTCTTAGCAGAGAAGTAGGCATTAACAGCTCTGGAAAAGCTAGGTCTTCCCCAAGCCAGACTAGGTCATTATTATCTACTTGCCAAAGAGGGGCAGACATACAAAGTACCTAGCAATCAATGTTAATGACTTTGCTGGTAATAAGAGAAACTTAGCACTTACTAGGACTGCTGCTATTGGCATCTTCTCAACCTCTATAACCTCCACAACTGCTTCCTGTCCTTCTTTCACCTCCCCTAGCAGTTCCATCTTGTCCTTCTGGGACCTTGTCTCATCTACATCCTCCTAACCCATAGTCTTAATAGGTGTCACCTTCCTTAGGTCAACATCCTCCAATTCAGGTTCCTTATCATTAGCAATGGTGTGGAATTGTTTGGCAAAAGCTAAGAGTACCTTATTGCTATCACTTTTGCTCATATTGCTAATAGTATGCCTTTGGCTCTTCTGAGGTCTCTTACCTCTAGCAACCTCACTTCCTCTTATTGTCATTCTGTCTTGCTCTGTTGGTAGATTCAAACTCAAATGCTTGATCTGAATGAGTTGGCCAGCCTCCACTAACTGTCTCTACACCTTGATGAACTTTCTAGCCTATTATACTAAAGCAGCTTGTGTTACTATCTTAGCAATAAACTGATCTCTGCAACTCCTTAACAATTAACTATGATAGGAGCAACCCTTTCTTGAGCTATTATAGTAATAGTAGAGTTAGGTACCAGTAGAGTACCAACATCCTTTGGGATTGTTTTCCAACTAGCAGTAGTTACACTGGAAGAAGTTGACAAAAACCATAGTGAAAATAGCATAAAACTTACTGTGCCTTGCTCTGTCTTGAAGTTCTGACACTCCATAGGCAACACCTTTATCTTTCCCTTTGCTTTTGCTAAGACTATCTCTGCACCCTTCCTTGGTATCTACAATTGTAGCCACTTTCCACCAACAAAGGAGTTCTACCAGCTTCTTATCAGTGAAAGAGTCTTAGATGAGTTCCTATTGATAAGTTAGCAGTTGTTGCTAAGCACTAGCAATCAAGCTAAGACTTACCTCAAATTCCTCCTCATCCTCCTTCCTTGCCTTCTTTTTACCTTTGAGAGTCTGTGAGTATCTTGATGATACTGCCAGCTATATGCTTAGGGGTAAAGAAGCCAGCTTCTCTATCATCCCTATGACCCTTACTATAGCTTACCCTGGTTGTGATTGCCAGCTCACATAGTGGGTACTGGAAGAAAAATTGATCATTAGAAGACAACTCATTAATTAACTAAAGAATACCTTAGCAATATTGCTAGATCTAAGCAACACTGCCAGTACTTACTATTATTTCTGCCTCTAAATCTTCCAGCAGATATTCAAAAGAATCAGAAAGGAAAACCTAGCAATATATATTAGCAAAATTAATGAAAAAGAATACAGAAAACTTATAGTGTTTGTCAAAAATCTTTATTCACTCTTTCCCTGTAATGCTGTTACTTAGCCTCTCATGCACTGGACCATAAGTTAGAACCTATCTATTAATTCTGGCTACAGTTGTGCAAAAAAGACTACTTAAGGTTACATAAGTAATCTTACAACTTATATACAAATTAAATAACTAATAATTAGTAATAAGTGTATAATATTAATAATTGTATATTATATGTTGTAATATACATGAGCTATTACATTCTTCTTGAACTGCTTGTAAAGAGCCCAACACTCCTGGTCCACATCAGCCAGCTCTGGCCAGTTCAGCCCACTATCAGTAGTTTTAAACTAGCAAAGCCATGTTTTGATAATAGCAGTGGCTGCACCATAGGGATTTGTTGTCAACTATTGGCAGGCAATCACTAGAATGTGGCTGGCCTTTCCTAAAAAGACCTTGGCCATAGCATGTTTGTTGAGTTGATCCATGAGAGTAGAGGCTATAGTAATTAGACAGAAATTAAATCAGAAAGAGGAAGAGAGATAAGAGGTGGGGGGAACCAGTCTTTTATGCACTTTCCCTTTTCCATGCATAGACTATGCAAGTGATCATGGGACTCAGTTGACTGAGGACAGTCAAGATTTTAGTATAGAGAAGGATGATAAGACCTGTTTATTGCTGAGTACAGTTACCAACATCTCTAACTATTTTATCTGAACAGTACATAACCTGGGGATCAGTACAAGACTTTGTATAAGACCTTAGTTACCATAAGATTTTTTTTGATCATGAGCACTTATTACATAGAGTTTAGACCATAGATCTAGAACAACCTTGCTGAGAGCCCTTTTAGCAATGTTTGCTAGCAACAACTCTTAGCAACATAGGCACTTCTCTTTCAAAATACACATATGAATATGTGACTTCTTGGACCCTTCATTTTTCTTGTCTCAATTACTAACATACCTGAATGGTGTCTACATTTCAGATACTAATATTCAGTATGATCTTTATTTTTATTCTGACACATATTATATACTCTTGATATGAAATACTTATATTTGGTTACTATCTTGACACTCAGTATACATTTTGGCAAATACTGTTACCTGCAGTGACTATCTTTCTTTTTAGACTACATTACTTACAAATAGTATAAATACCCTCTGTACATACCTAGTAAAACAACAAAAAGACACAGCAACTCCTAAGTACCTAGCCTTCAGTATCTCCCTCAGCTTTAAGGTTGATTCTTATTTACCTTTGCCATTGTTAATGGCTTAGCAATAAGCCTTAGTGACCTCATCCTCAATTGAGCATAGTACTAAATATGGATGTCTTATAGTGTTATAGTATTTTAGCAATGCTAATAGCTACGGCTAGTGACTAGTTTTTATGTCCATTTTCCAAGTTCCTTTACATTTAACTTACATTCTTGCTCCTTTTCCCTCTTTATTGCTAGGCTATTACTAACCTTAGTAATATTTTCTTAACAATCTTCTTCTTAGTAACTTGTCTTCCTTTCACTCCCTTTCATACCCTAGCATCTTTCACTTACCTTATCAATCTTCCTATTATCTACCACTATTGTTCTTTATCCTTTTTCCATTTTGTAACTTAGCAATCTTTTGTTAGTGTTTAGTAATTTAGACTAATGTTAGCAACTCCTTTTACTTGCACCCTTTTACACTCTACCTCCTACAGCTTTTGTTCTCTAGGACATTTACCAACTTGCCCTCATACACCTTTCCTACTGCCAGCTACCCTATCTGGTTGCCAGTGCATTCTAAGACTTCTTTTAGTTTCCTGCACAGCAACTAGGTAGCATAGGAGTACATCAAAGGGAGCTTAGATATACTAGAGGAAAAATGGAAACAGATAAGATAAAACAGAGTTGAAATAAGACAGAGATAAAAAGAGATAAATTGATAGACATAAGACTAGAGACAGAAATAAAGATGAAACTGGAAAATATATAAGTACAAATAAAGAAATATCAGTAATATCAAGACTACCTCTAGTAAATACTACTCTATAACTTATATACTAACTATAGAAGCTGCTCTAGGAGAGATGGGTTGGATGGTAGAGCTCATTGGGGCTATGCAGGTCTAGCCAGTGTCAGTTCTAATCAGTTGGTGGACTACAGTGATATAGGAATGTAAGCTGCACTGAGATTGTTAAAATATTCTAGAGAGTCAAATAGGTTGTGAAGATTAGTTGAGGCATATACTGGGATCAGGGGGATTGCTGGAGATTGCTGGGACTGGTGCCAGAAGTGAGCAAAGGTTAGAGCAAATTGAAAAAGTATTAGCAGGCTTTTTGGAGAGTAGTGGAACATTGGGAAAAGGTTTAGAGGCTTAGAAATAGATTGTGACATCACCTTCCCTCTATTGTTGAGACCCTCAAGATATAGGGCAGGGGCTAGAGCATGGAAATCAGCATTAGAGCAATTAGAATTGAAGCAATATTGATTAATTTGTAGCAAGTAATAGCAGCATAGAGAAAAAAGTCAAAGCATAGCTGTTTTCCATTAAGAAGCTGTTTTTAGTTAAATAAAAAGATAAGGATAAATTCTGATGCCTCCTAAATTTCTAAATATCTTCTTCCTTGCCCTTAACATCATCATTGTCATTGTCCCTCACCTCTCTGCCTTTAGATCAAAATTACATGGAGGTATAGGCAGAGTACAAGAATTATCAGGTGGAGTTTGACTGGTAGTGAGATTGAAAAAGAATGGACCAAATGTATTGTAGTTATAAGTACAATGATTTTCAGATTTGAATTGAGCTAACCTCTTTTGCAAAGTTACATGCAGTAGTAGCAGGCCCATCTAGAGGTGCTTCTCAAACTCCAGGGTTGTTCACATGGTCAACCTTGGCCCCTTTGACATGCTTATTAAAGCCTAGCCCAAGGCTAGAAATAGTCTGAGTGTTTTCAAAGGGGCAGTGGGTAAAGTCTCACTAAAACAGCAAGACATGAAAATAAAGAAGGCCCTGCTATTCTAAGGCAATACAGAGCTAGCAGAGGCAAGTGCTCTAATGAAGGCATAAGCCTTGAAGGTACCAGGTTCCTCAACTTAAGGACTTACTATCTCAGTATATGCTCCAGAGGCCCTAGAACTTTAGAAGTCTCATTAGGGGGTGCAAGCTACCCCTCAATATGACCAAAATGGAAGTTGTGAGCTTTTTAGTAAATGTGCTAGTATGGACAGAGCCTATACAACTATTGTTTATATGCATAATTATAGTTTTAACACTACCAGCACAGTTTGAAGTAGTCAAACTGACTACTGACTCATGTATACCTGTATAATATAATAAGCTAGTAGCCAAAGTAGCCAAAGCTGTGGCTGTTAGCAAAGAAAAGCAGCAAGTGGTCCTAACTGGGAAAGACAAGAGTAACTATAGTTAGTTGTCCTCCAAAGTAGAAGAAGAGAAGGAGGAGGGCAAAATACTTATACAGTACTTTTAGTATGTATAATGCAACAAAAAATCTTACTAAGAAGGCAAATAAGGCATAAGCAGTGGCTATCCTAGCTTATAGAGTGTAGAATAACTTCTCTGGACAAATCCACAATAGATTGGGGGTGAAGGTATAGGGGCTGCTACAGGTTAAGTAGCTCAACTCATGTTTCCATAGAGACCTGGGGTCCTGCTTTTACTATTTATACCAGATAAATACTGTCTTTATTAATGTCAATGCTAATTACATAGCTGCTTATAGACACAGTTCTAGTCAGGCAGTGGATATTGTGTATATAATAGTATACAAGTTTACATGTAGGGGGTTTTCCAGTACTTCATACAAGTTGGAAAGGCTCTACAAGTACTACACAAACCCATATATACTCCACCATGACTATATAGTTGCATATATGCTGATGACAGAGCTGCAGTTGTTTATACAACATACTGATCTTGTACTACACAACTGCATAATGTAGCTCCTTATATTCAATTTTGGCTACCAGAATTTCATCAGTCCAATGCAGTGGCTTGAAGATATACCTCTCATCAAGAGCTAGCATATTTCCTTATACTTTGTACACACAAAAGAGGATAGAACCACTGTATTGCACATCATGTGCATGCTTAATCTAAAGAAGCCATTTGACCTTGATTAAATAGCACAGTATTCACTAATCTACAGTTGCCCAGAGTTGGAGAACACCTGGCAGAGCATTGTGGTAGACTTTGTTTACCAGATACACTAGTGAACTTTATTTGAGTTTGCACTTTACAGAGCACTCTGTACTAACAGTACAGAAAAAAACCTTTTTTGTTCTAATGGCTTATACTAGTCATAGTGTGCCCTGGGTTATATTGTAAAGTAGCAGCTACATATAATGTGGCTAACCCAGGACATCTGTTGGTGAGCCAGTTTAGAGTCCAGATTGAATTATGTCAAGTTCATATACCCAATAATCAGGTACAGAACTTTTCTAACAATGATACAACTTATGTCTTACTGCATAATTGAATTCTACTGGATTGAGTGGACCATGCCTATATATATAGCATGGTCTACCTGGAACAACAGTTTCACCAACTAACCATGTCCCTTGATGTTGTCAGAGACATTGACAATGAGCATGTTTAGTGTCTAGAAGTATATAGAACACCATCAGCCATTTCAGTCTGGAATGGTTGGTGAGAAATGTCTGAGGAGGACCACTACCACCTCCTTTTCAAGTACATAGAAGAAAACATGTCTAATATTTTCTCTAAGACTACTGGCCTTTATTACTGCATTGGAATAGACCTAAATGTGGGTCAACTCTGGAAACAAACACCAGCACATGGTATAGAACTGCAACTAATATCACATTAACCAATTGTGA
>JABCKS010025338.1:0-17724 GCA_018851325.1 Termitomyces sp. DKA19 | reverse complement strand
TAGAGTTAATATCTCCAATACCAACAAAGAAATCATCTAGACTCTATGTTAGTCAGTGCAAGTAGAGACACCCATCACTCACAAGGTACAACTTTGACAAGGTTCGGACTCCATTCCCAGACATCCGCACGATCGTCGATGATAACTACCATAGAAGTATCACATGGGAACAACCTTTGTATACTCTTCTGAGTCAAACCTCGAAATAGGGTCAGTAGCTGCCTCACCATCAAGATAGATGGAACCTTACTTCCGCTTTCATCTCGACTAAGCAGACGACCACCGAAGATTTTACCATCCGGATCGATCGCTGCCCATGCTTCGTCTGCGTATGCTCGCGTACCCATAGTATAAACGTGCATTTCATATATCTTGGCCGTTTCTTCCAGAAACTCTTTCCAGCCGGGCCTGAGAGGCCGCCAACTCAGCAACTTCATATATCGAAAGACAGGCGTTCTGACCTCGGTTTGATATAGTACATGCAGCCTTCATTCTCGATCGCTTTATTTTTACCCTTTCCCCTTTGTAAGAACCGAGAAGGTGGTCCAAACGACTCCGGACCAAGCCGGAACTTTTTGACGTCTTTAAGCGCCTCCCAATTAGGATTGCACTCATCGTCAGAGTCGGAGGAAGTATTTTCCGAATCCTCCGCTGCGACCTTGCTTGTATTGCTTGTAGAAGCCTTGCTTGCTTGTCGCGCCTCCCATTCTTCACCCTCTGTGATCCATTCGCCGACGGTAGGGTCGACTGTCGCGTGGACAATTGTCTGGTCTAGGTCGACGATAAGAGAAAGTTTGCGTGCCTTTAACAGGTTCTCTGCTGTCTCGCGCTCAATCCGCTGTGCCTCCTCAAGAGACACGGTAGGCCCAAATGCGGAATGGGTCATTTGTATAGAAGCGCGAGACGCATCAGAAAAACCTGTATAGTCGGTGCTACAACCTCATTTAGCACAATACAGACGGAGTAAGGATGTCCACACTGTACTTTGTCATGTCCTTTCCGCAGAGGACACACATCCCGCCGAGTTGCATACCGTGCTTACATGGCTCAATGACAACGACAACAGGCCGCTCCTTGGCCCTGTGCTGGGAGATGGCATCTCCTACTTTGACATTCCATTTTTCAAGAGTGCCTTCAATGGCCGAGTCCCATGTGCCGAAGCGGGTCTCTGGTTTGACATCGGGGGTAGTGGGGAGATGAACGAAGGAGTAGCCTAAGAGTCGCGTGCCACGCTGAATAGAGGATGCAGGCTGTGCGTCTATAGATATGACCTTTATGGGATAAGGGAAGGTCGGAGGCAGAAAGAGTTCCGTCGGGCTGGCCGCCATATCTGCTCAACATCCGCCGTGACCGTAGGGAACCAAGTCTTGTCGGAACTCGGATTTATCCTCTGATTGCTCATCATCCTTGTTCGACTCCCAACGACATCCATGACGGCAGTTTGGACTGGGACGATCATGCTTGTAAAGCAATACTTCTTATTTAGCGACTTCACCCACATAACATACGGGCCAGATCCTACATAATCATCGATATCATTTTGAATCACGGATCCAGCCGATATTTGACTTTTTAATCGAATCTAATAAAGACATTATGGCTATTTCTTGGAAATTTGATTAGATCATCTTGTTCATCGAAAAGTGGTCAAGCAGTGAAGCGATGACCATCGCTCAGTCTGCACGCTTCTACAGCGAAATAACGCATTGTTTCCATGTCCTCCATTCGGAATAGATATCGGAATCTATTCCATGATCAATATTATGATCCTATCGTTTGAGCCTTGAGCGGGATCAACGCGACTCGGTCACAACACGTGATGACATTTTTACCTTTCGAGCCACAATTCTGGCAGGCTCCTTGTTCAAATCTTGTGTCTGGACGCCCATCCGGATCCATCGTTATCACCCCAATCTCTTGCATCCCGGTAAACGCCTTCCCCTCAAACCCTTCATTATGCCAAAAGCCACCAAAGACAAGAAATTTTATGCTGTACAGAAAGGCCGTCAAATCGGGATCTTCTTGACATGGTAAGGAGCTTCGTGCTCCAAATTGCATCGAACTTTGAATTACGGGTAAAGGAATGACTGCGAAACACAAACTAGAGGATTCCCCGGAGCCAAGTATAAGACCTTCACAAATGCAGCGGATGCCGAAGCTTTCGTTTCTGGGACTTTGTCTCAGGACCCTGGATCATCCGCTCAATCAGCGTCTGGTTCTTCTAGACATGTTTCATCAAAACTCAGAGGCAAGAAACGTGCAACGTCAAAGAATGTAGTCGATGATTCTCGACACGACATTGTCTATTGTGATGGGGCTTGCAAGGGCAATGGCCAAGCAGGTTCCATCGCAGGTGTGGGTGTGTGGTGGGAAGAAAACGATCCACGGTAAGAGAAGTTGTCTCTTGTAACATGGCTGCCTTTTCATTCATGTCTAGTAACATAGCGGAGCGTTGTCCTGGAGATCAAACGAATAACAGAGCAGAGCTGATTGTACGTATTCTCACCCTTGCCAGATGAGATATCGACTTAGTGACTGACCACGTGCGTACATAGGCGATTGTACGCGTGCTTGAAACGACTCCAACAAGCAGGAGTACACTGCTTATCAGAACAGATTCCCAATATTGTATCAAATGTGTGAATCTCGCTATTTTTCATCTTGTATTTCTCCTTATATGGCTCAGGTTTCTTCCAGTGGCTTCCAAAGTGGAAACGCAACAATTTCCGAACGGCATGCGGTGATCCTGTGAAAAACGTCGAGATTATCAAATACTTGTCTGCTCTTCTGGAGATTCGAGCACTCATAGGACAGCCTATCCGCATGGAGTATGTCAAAGGTCACAGTGGCGATAGAGGAAACGACGGAGCCGACGGACAGGCTAACAAAGGTGCTCTGCTGCCGCCTGTGCCTGAGAGAGATTGGGTAAAGGCGAAACAACAGCTCTTAAAACGGTTCGGACAGGAACACAGTCTGAGTGAAGATCAGCCAACATCGGCACCTCTGGGTGTCAATGTTGATGTACTTGAGCAGCCGACAAACCAGCCTTTTATACTTAAGAAGATTACTCACAACCAGCCTTTTTCGAGACTCTCTTCGGCGCCCGCTTCGACGAACCCACACAATCTAAAGCCGCTGTCTACTGAATCGTTAACCGCACAAGTCCGCTCACGCTCCCTGCCCCACATCACTTCTTCATCATGCGAGGTTTCGTCATCGCCACCACAGGAAACCGGGCCATCTCAAGCCCATCTCCCACCCCTACCTTGCAAGAGAGATGCCGTTCAGCCATGCCTTGTAGACTCCCAGCTTTCCACAAGAGAGTCAAGGAAGGCGGTGAAGACTCCTATTCGTAAACATGGCGTGGGACTCTTCACCACAACCCCACCACCGAATGCGGGGCTTGTTATGAAAATCTCAACAATACCATGTGAGTCGCGAGAGGCTAAAGAATCTGAGTCATCACTGCAGACCGAGGAAAACCCCGTGAAGCCGATTGAGGAACCAATGGCGGTAAACGTGGAGGGCACAAGTGCTGATCTGAATGTAAGTTGACTCATCAACTGCTCTGTCAAAAGTCAACACAATCATGTGAGTCTCAGGAGGTTAAGGCGTCGGGGTCAGCACTGCAAAATCAGGAAAAAATCGAGAAACCGGTGGTAATAAGTGTGGATGTTGTAGATGTCGATCTGAACGTAAGTCCGGACTTTCAAGCTTGAAATTTTTTTAATACTACGTTGCGTTTATTGACGCTGACCCTGGCCACTGCAGCGAGAAGAAATCGTGAAACCGGTGGCGAAGAGTGTGGATGCTGCCGATGTCGATCTCAATGTAAGTCCACCCTTCCAACCATTTTTCACAACACCTCACAGCTATCATAGGATTACCTAGATTGTCTCGATGATGACGATGACCCTTTCGACAATGTCTAGTGTGAACGAGATTTTTTAAAATTGTTGAAAGCTGCAGTTTGCTTCGTATGTTGCCGACTCCAGAACATCGAAGCCCTCTGGTGTGACAGGATAATCAAACAAGCCTGATGGTGAAATGGAAAACTAGTCTTCTTAATCAAGTGCATGACCCCTTTTTGCATACATGTATGATCGTTTCACTGTTCGAAGCCCAGCCCGGCAACGCGCAGAAACGCGCAGAATTTCGTGGAACCCATACATCAACGGCGTGGTCGTGCCGGACCCATGCTTTGCGTGCCTAGAGAGTGATTTTTCCGTTATGATATGTAAGTATGGTCAAACTTTCAAAGCCCCCAGAAGTTCGCAGCTACAAAACGCCCTCGTATTATCTCGGTTTCTTGCAATGATCGAGTCTTGGGTATTAAATGCAAAGGATGCAGTCTTGCCTCATCAAGAGACGTCGAGACGGTCGTGTCATGACGTGATTTGATGCCACGTCATATAGTAATCGATAATGTTCTTGAGAGATGCAGTAAGGTTCTTTGATCCATGATGTTGCTCCCGTTAACGAAAAAAAAAAACCCTTTTTTCACGGCAGTGATAAGAATACAACAGTTGTTCAGCGATTATCGGTCATACAAGTGACAGATGTTCTGCGACTTGCGGGTGGTCGAATGTAGGTCTCTTTCTTTCTTCCCTTTTGTTTGTGAGAATGCAACGACGGACCACCTGGCAAACATGTTGATCGCTCAATAGCCTGCCTGGAGTTTGGTGGCCCTCGTTGTTATAAACAAACGTTCATGATTTTAGCACAGGCCAATACCTGGGTCCACACATCATGTCATTGTGATTTACGCATATCAATCAGGAAGGTTGTAGAAGGTTGTACATAGTTACGCCAGCAGGGAACAAGAATCAAGCAACGATCGACTCGGGCCCGTTTAGTGCGTGTCCGCTCGAAAATAGCTCGACATAAGTATTATTTTGACGCAACGTGTACTAGTACGTCCGGTCTATGGTCAGCGATTACCCTATACCGCGTTCTCAAGCTCAAAATAAGCAAAATCAAGCGCAACATCGACCGACATACATCTAACATGAGAGTTTTAATCAACCTCGGGTCTCAGGGGAATGAATTTTACGTTACAACAAAGCCAACATCACTGAGCATCACGCGGTCCAGATATCGTGTTTTGCATGAACTCGATTGAGTGTATTAGCTGACTTCATCCATCAGACAGTCATCGCTACGGAAACGTGACAAATCTCATCGTTCATAGTATAAGAGGTGATTCTTGATTAACCAATCCTCAGCAGGTTCTGAGTATCGCCTAGACCAAACTTCCCAACTTTCTGCAGGACTGCTTCTCAACTCACCTCCCAAATATTCTTTAAAAAATGAAGTATTCTCAAGCTATCCTCTCCGCCTCTGACACTGCTTGTACCCTCGTCTCCGCTGCGCTTACCATCAACAAGTCCGATGGCATGGGTCACGTTGATCTCGTCTCTACTACTGCTGCCGCACATTCGACTAATGCTGCAACAGACGAGAACCATTACCGCAAGAGCGGTCACAACCACCCGTGACTTTGACAATGAGCAGCTGTTCGGACGTGGCCTTGATAGCACGGGGTCCCATCACCACAGACATCACCACACTCTTCAGGACCAACGCAAAACACCAGTGGTGGCTCTAGTGATTCCGCTGAACCTACTAATCAGCACAAACACCACCACTCGTCGCGTGAGCTGGACAGCTCTAACCAGGATTCCGGTGTACCCGCTACCGGTGGTAAGCCTCACCGCCAGCCCGCCACAATCAGGGCAAAGGTGATGTGATAGCCGACAACGATGTTGATTCCACTACTACGGCCGTTGCTGCTGCGTTCTCTTCCGTCGCGGCCGGCAAGACACATCCTCACAAGAGTGGCCGCAAGCATCACCACAAGCACCAGCATTCGACGCGTGACTTTGACAACGAGCTCTTCGAGCGCGAACTAGACAGTGCAGCGCCTCATCGCCACAGACATGACCGCAATCGTCACGGCCAACGTGAAATGATTAGTGGTGGCTCGAGTGATTCCGCTGCACCTCACAAACACCACCATTCCTTTTGTGACTTTGACGACGAGCTCTTCGAGCGTGAGCTGAACAGTACGACATCTCATCACCATGCCCATAACCGCAATCGTCACGGCCAGCGGGAAGCGCTTATTAGTGATTCCGAGCATTACCACTCATGACTTGAGCTGGACAGCTCTGCCCAAGCTGGTCAGCATCCCCCAGGGCAATCAAAATCAAAATACTCAACGCAACTTCATCGAGAGCTTTGAGCTCGATGCCCGCGACTTTGGCGATTATGAACTAAATGCTCGTGACCTCGAGATAGACGAGCTCGACCAAAAGTCAGTTTTCTTCCCATTCTCTCTTAGTAACTACGGTGACTAAACTCAGGTTTAAGGCGACCGAACGAGAACAGTATGATAGCTTAGTATAGTACTTAATCCATTCAACTCTGGATAGTTGGATAAATTGATTATGATAGAAGTCTTGGGAAGAAAATACATGATCTTCATCCGCGATGTGTGTTTTCTATTGGGTTTTTCTGAGATGGCAATCATGGCGAAGAATTGTTGCATTATTTCCGATCGTCGACCGTGATTTCGGCGCGTACACGTGAAGTTTACAACTTGCGTTATTTTCGAACATAGTACTGATGGGCCTCCACACCATGACAGGTCGCTATACGCATCAAGTCAAAGAACTCCAGTTCAAGGCCAACTCGGGCGTGTGCCGGTAGGACTCGAGAGAAGACGATATGTTGCATGCTTGCCAACGAGGTCATAGTATGTAAAATATGAATTCTGAAGCTGTTGGAAATCTTGTCCAAGCGTGACTACTCACACCTTCTCACAACTTTGACACCTTCGTCGGCTTTTGGATCGTCGGTTAATCTTCATCGTGACAGCCCCAACGAACCATCCGACCGGAACATATTGTTTCATCAAGTTCGTTGGTTTCGCGATGCATCTGTCCATATAACTCCTTCCGCATCTCTCGTCGGCCATGCCCATGATGGTGACGAAAAAGTCTTCGTGCAACACATCTTTCTGGCAGCGTTGCTCTCTTATGTTTGTCATGATCTCCGGCTTGATGGTTGCCCTTGAGTCCTCGCGTTGTATTTTCATCGCCCGTCCAACCTATCTTTTCTTGCTCCACATGATACCACCTCTTTTCAGCGATGTCAGGAAACCTCCTCGTTGTTCTTGATTCTGCCTCGGATGACATTGTCTATGAAGGCGGGTCTCATGGAAGATGGACTACGAAAAGTGGTATCCAGTGGTATGATAATTCTTCGGCCTGGTCTGGGACAACGCCTGGATCCATTCATGTCACATTCACTGGTATGTATAGTTCCACTCACCCGAAGGAAGGACACCCTAGATTCCTTTTGTTTTCTAGGAAATACAATAGCTTTCTACGGCGATTCGCCTCCGCTCCAATATTCTCAGGAAATGACAGTAACTATTGATGAACAAGAACCATTCGAGACGAATTTTGTAGCCGACCATGCTGGTAGCTATTGTCAATGGTGGCAGTCGCCAACCCTGGACGACGGCATGCACAACATACTGCTAGAAGGGTTAGCCCGAACGTCATTGGATTTTGCGGTTGTCACTGTCAACCACACTCTCGTGAAGTCGGGGCAACAGGTCATCGTCGACGACGACGACGCATCCATAGTCTACAAGGGTGATTGGGTGCGCAATACTAGTCCATTCACTTCTAACAATGGAATGCCGGTCTCGTTTCCCTTTCACAATGCTACTCACCAGAGTAACACAATCGGGTCTTCCGTGTCATTCAACTTTACAGGTTCGTCTCTTTTTTCATCCACAGGTGAGCGTAAGAATTGAGCTATATTCTTGTTTATCAGGATCACATATCGCTGTCTATGGGTCGTTGCAAGCGAGGGCTAATGGTTCCATCACGGCACGCTATACCCTCAATTCCCATGTGATCGTGAAAAAGTACGAATTGGTAGTAAATCCTTCCCAGAACAACGTGGTGGCACGCCAACGTCTCTTATTTTACTCTAACATCTCATTGAACACCGGAAACCACACATTGTTGATCGAAATTGAAGATGTCCAGAGTCTGACTTATAGCCTCGACTACGTGGTGTACACGCATTGCCTTCCTGAGACAATATCCCCACAGGTAGAGACGGCATCGGCTCCGCCAATTTCACGCACAGCTTCACTTCCGGTATCTATCATCTCGAGTACCTCATCAAATATTATAACATCAGTTTCTCCCTCTTTTTCGCTTCCATCTTCATCTTCATCTACATCTTCGAGCAAGGACAGCACCACAGAAATACCCACCATCACCTTTAATACCACTCCTCTGATCTTAACGTCCACCCCGGGCTCAGCATCCGATAGTATCACAAATGCAAGCGCTACGCCGACAACAGCTGCGGGGTCCATCAAAACTAGTGTACGCATAGGAGAAATTGTAGGGATTGCTGCAGGAAGCACGGTAATCCTAGTCGTACTTGTCGCCGCTATCCTCTATTGCAAACGACGCCGTAATCGTCGTCGCTTCGTTCTGTTACAAGACATTGGTAGTACTTCTAGCTTCGGTGCGTTTTGATGATTATAAGATACTGGATTCCAATTTGATCTGTCATTGTAATACATAGGCAAGTCGGTAGAATCCCGTTCACTGACTCCCGTTGAGCCTTTCACCCTCTCTCACCCCGCTCCCGGTTCCAGAGCCGCTATTGATATAGATACTTCGGAGCTAAAGAGCTCCAATCTTCTCAGGCTTAATCGAAATCTGGACTTTGTTCAATTTTCGACGCTTCATAGGAGATCAGGGTCTGGACCCCGTTCTGGTGATACGAATTTTCCAGAGGATACTTATTATACCATGACAACGTCGTCGCCCACTATCTCCGTAGACGGGAAGCCTCCTTCGTATAAATTCTAAGGGGCTGACTTTTCGCGGTATGTGTAACGGTTTCCTAGTGTAGTTTTTGGTCTATCCTGGGCTTTACAGCCTTGAAGCTTTAGCATACAACGAGTATACCCATATACCCATCCAATTTGCAGTTGATGTTGGGGTCGAGGAACAGTGGAAAAACCTGTAGAGGTGGATACGTATACAAGACCGCTACTCGAAGTACAAGACCATTTTTGAAATTGGTCGTGCCACGAGGACATCATTGTAATCTGTAAGGACCAGGAACAAATTCTGCGCAAACTTCGCTTGTTGCAAAAGCGGTTAGGACGAATTCTGCTCGGAACGCTTCAAGCTTCGAAAGCTTCAAGGTTATCCTGAGCCTCTATTATCGATGCAAGCTTTGTCTAGCTCCCCACACCCTGCGTGGAGACTCCCCTCCAGAATGACCTCAGTACACGAGCTGTTACAGGTGCGTAAAGGCGCTACGTATGCTCTATAAGTTATCTTTGATATATGCAGGTTGAAAATTTTCTTGTCCTTGTGATCAACTGTTGCCTTGATATCTGGAAAAAGGAACCATGATGCCCTCTCCGGGTAAATTAACCAATAACGTTGCAATAAACCATCATGCGGTTGAATGAGGCGATGCAGAGTTGGTGCATCGATGACCAAATTCCAAATCCGGACAAAGCAACATCCGTATGAGGAAGCAGCCTTGTACTCGAAAGTGTCAACCCCCACCGCGCTGAGAACCTCCGGAGGGCATATTTAAGCTGGACTGTTTTCGATGGGGACGATAATCATAATCATCACACCCTGCCTTGGAGACATCGACAAAACAACTTCGCTCACACACACTCATAACAATAGTACTTCGCGTACATTGTTGTGCCTATTATCAGCCCCAAGCCCATAGCGCCTATATAATCAGGCATACCTGCAAATCCCGGCTCCTATTTCCGTTCCTTCCGCCATCTTTCTATCTCTTTTTCTATTTTCAAAATCATTTCCACTTCCATCAACGCTTCATCGCGTTCTTTCAGCATCGCATTTTAATACCTCACCCTCATTCATTTCGCCTCACGCGCCTCAAGACAACCAAGACATATTCAATCACCGACATGCCGTCTTACCCATTCACCGTCCCTCCCTCGCCCAGCTACGGCTTCTTCCCCTCTGGGACCACATCACCACACGCTTTTGCGTCATTCCATCAGTCACCGCGCGACACGCATGCCATGTACGCTGCGTTGGCGTCGTCTTCGTCGGGCGCACAATCCAAACGCGGAAGCGCACAAACCCAGAGCTCGAGCGTGTTCAAGAAATTCTTGAGAAGGAAGTGAAGCCGCCATCCACATTTCTGCATCCCCTCGTGGCGTTCACGCGAAATACAGAGTTTTGGAGAAGAGAGGGAAAAGGAGATTTCCAGAAAAGACACGGCGTCGATTCGCGACACCAGTGTTGACCACATCCACTTCTGCATGCACACCGATAATCTAGTAACCTATCTAATTTGTATTGTCTATTCATGCCCAGTTGTATCCATAACGCGAATTGTTTTTGGCGAGATCTTGTCCGAGCGTGAGTAAAATTGGATATCCCCGATTGTCGACACGAAATCCCTGTATGCCTTTCGAACGACCACAACACTGAGCGACGCATAACACACGACGAGCAGCCCAATGCCGCCGTCGCGCAACTCAGCCGCCGCCGCCGCCGACCCCACAGACAACGCCCCATACTCCCTCGCCCTCCTCTCCGAGTACACGCACACCCTCGACACCCTCCCCCTAGAGCTTTCACGCAGTTTTGCCGACCTCCGTGAACTCGATGCCGTTCTTTCTTCCTCCATGGCCTCCCTCACCACGAAAATCAACAAACTTACCCTTATGATCGAGGAGAACAAGGAAGACAAGCAAGAACGTCTTTGGCTCCTTACCGAGATCGCTGAAGAGGCCGCCCGGCTCAAGCTCGGCGGCGACGACAAAATTCGCGTGGCCTGCCAGGCAGCAGACAATCTCAAGTACAACATGACCCACCTCAAGAACCTCGCCGACCACATCCCCAATTTCGACCCATCTACCCTCGACAGGAAGACCACATATCCCCACGTCTCAGCGCGGTCCTTTATGCCTGCTCTTCCCCCAGAGAACACTCGGAGGAGACGGGGTGGATATGGATCGTTGCTGACCAGCGCGCCAGATCCCAGCCCGGCAAAGAAGCGGCAACGAGTGCTGCAGCGTGACGACGACCTCGATATCATGCGTTCTCCCAAGAAAGATAAGAATGAACTCAATCCCCGTTCTCGTGCTCGAGCCAAAAAGTGTGTTTTTCCTCGTCGACATATCTACAATACTCTGAACCCCCACCTTCAGAAACGACCGTCCTGCCTCCCCATCAGAATCTCTCATCTCCGTCACTTCTCACGTCCTTCCACCAACAAACGGAAACTCATCTTATCGTGGAGCAGCCAACGGAGCCAGTGCACGCGGCGCCGGTTCCGCGGCTGGCTCAAAACGTTCCCGGCCCCCCGCAGGCAATCGCAGTGCCACGCCACATATGGGTGATCTATATGAGCAGAACGGAATGCACCCAAATGGACACGGCGGAAGCTCGCGGCGCGACGCGTACAATGTCCCTCAATCGTCCCATCACGCTTCCCTTCCACTTCCCTACCAGAACGGTGCTGTCCCGAATGGCACACATGCACACCACCCCAGCCCATACGAGATCCACGTTATGCCTACGAACATCCCTGGTGCACAGGATTGGAATCCCCCGTTGACGCAGCAGCTGGAAGGCCCGGGGATGCCGGTGTCGCGTGGTGTGACCATGCCTATCATTCCCATCAACACTGCTATTGGGCCTGGTATACCAGGCGATGCAGGTGACGTGGGCGACGGGGAGGGTGACGGAGATGATAGACGGTATTGTTTCTGCAATGGCATTAGTTATGGAGAGATGATCGCGTGCGATGACTCGCAGTGCGAAAGAGAATGGGTATGTTTATCCTTGCTTGGTATGGTAATATTGACTAAATATCGGTCTGCTAGTTTCATTTGGCTTGTATTGGACTTGTTGTACCACCTGAAGGTCGCTGGTTTTGTGATGCTTGTCGCACCAAGCGAAACGCGAAACGTTCCGGACGTGGTGGAAAACGGAGAGCAGGAGGTGGAAGAGCAGGGGCACGTGCTTCATGATACTTACAGTGATACTATTATTAATTCCAGGCTTGGAACTAAGTCTTATTTCTGTATATTATGTACTTTTGAACATTGCTATCATCTGTTATCTCGGAGAATCCAAAAGAATATTTTGTATGAGAGTAAAGATATACATGCGAGTCCAACAAAACATAGGAGAGGGTCACTACATTTCAGCGGCGCTTCGAACTACGGCTATCATCCATCCCCGGAGAACTTCGCCGTTTTCTATCGTCGAACGATTTAAATGATTACATACGCCAGGATTAAACGTGCAAACGTACCGGCTCATACTCCTCTCGTCTGGCTCACCACTAGATGTTCTTCCCATGCCAAGATCCTTGTTGGTCCCACCATAGTCCAATCCATCTACAGCAGGCGCATTGCCATCTCGATCCTTGTACTTATTCTGATTTCGCGGGCCCGTCGGGACTCCTGGCGGAAGCGGCGACGCAGGCCGTACTGCCACCGGTGGCGGAGCTGTATGCAAGCAAAAAGAGCAGAATATGGTTCGAACGTCAACAAGGTGGTAATTATCCGGTCAAGTAATTCAACGCACGACCATCACCAAATCCGCCTCGCCCACGACCCCGCCCTGGGAAACCGCGGCCACGGCTCATGCCTTGCGCCCGTCCACGATATGCCGCGGGAGATGCGCCACGGCCTCCTGGTACTGGCACGGGGGTAACAACTTGCTGTGGACCATCCATGCCTTGATACATTGGTTGCCCCATCTGAGCCTGTTGCTACATCGAGACGTCATCAGCACACACGCGAGGGGGGAGGAAACGGACCTACCTGCATCCCATACTCGTTACCCAAACCCATACCCATCATATCTCCCTGTTGCTGCCCATTAAACCCGGCATCCTGCATCATTCCAACGTTAACATTTCCCTGTGCGGCCTGCTCCTGCGTCCCATTAGTAACTCCCTGCTGCATCTGCCCAGTTCCATCGGATTGCATCTGCATCATCCCGCCGCCCATTCCCATGTCCATGCCCATTCCCATGGGCCCCATCATCCCAGACATATCCATCATGACGCCTGCGCCCATCATGCCAGTATTCGCGGCTCCATTCATCATGGCATTCGCACCTGTCATGACCATCTGTCGCACCTCGGGCGGGAGCGCGGTAATTTGCTCTTCCTGCATTCCTGCAAAGTTCTACATCACGTATACAATTCAGTATGTGGTAATCTTGTGAAAATAGCGAGAACATACAATAACGTTGGTCTTAAGCACGTTGGCAAGCTCGCCCAGGTCGCGTCGGCGGTAGCAGTACGCTTCCCAGGAAATTTCGTCGAACCCGTAGTTGAACCAATCACTGATGTCAGAGCCAGGTCGTCGCCACGGTTTTTCAGTCATGGTACCAAGGTCGAAATCAAGAATTGAACGGCCATCCATCACCCCTGTCACCGTCGGGTCAACGCCAGGATGAGACGGTGGCGCCGTCACGGGAGGCAGAGTGGAAGTATCTATCCCATCGTCCTCTTTTGGTTGTGCTTCAGCATCTGAGGGCTGTGCGCCAGGTGCTTGGGAGTGGGTGTGTGAGGGACTAGAAAAAGAAGACCCAGCACCATGAGACTGGGTTTGGGAGTGAGCAAGCCCAGGAGCATGGGAAACGGCTTCTGGAGGCCCGCCTCGCGATATTGGAGTGTATTCTGTCGTTAGTAAGGACTGGGTAGCTGGGTGATATTATTGAGTCGATAAATGCAGGAGTATTAGAAAGAACTTACCTGCTCTGGGTTGCGTAGGTAGTGACGAGCTGACTGCTCTTGAAGTTTGACCTCGGCCAGCCCCTTGCCTAGATGCTGATGAGTCTTCTGGGTGGAGACGCCGAGGAAAATAAGCTACCTGAAGTCAATTGACCGGGGTGCAGCCTCCATGATAATTTCCACCTCATGATAAAATCAAGTCAGGTATAGGACGGAAACGTGACAGTACCACTCACATCCTCGTCGCTTTCATCTCCAAGCTCAACTTCTTCTTCTTGCTCCTCCTCTTGCTCTTGAGGCATACCATTCACGGGAACTTCTGGTGTGCCCGACGGTTCTCGAGTAGTACCAAATAGTTCTTGGGTAGGACCGAACGATTCTTGGGTGGTACTAAATGGTTCTCGAGTAGCACCGAAAATATCGTCATTGGTAACAGATTCCGGATTTGAAAAGGTTCCATTTGCCGGAGGGTCGACAGGGACATCGTACCTGCACAGTGTTTATGTTCAACGTTCCAAAATGACCGATTGACAACTTACGGTTGAGGAGCTAACACATCACACAAAAACAAAAATAGGCGTCAAAACGATGTCATTGAAGGATGTAGGCGATAACAACAGAGAGCTCTCCGCGCGGTTCACAATTGGATGTCCCTGATGATTCTTACCATGTTTAGGCGCCGATGCCAAAGAACTTCCATACAAAAACTCGTCGTCTTCGTCCCTATTATCATGAAGAGTAAGAGACTAGATTTTATGGGCATTCAGGCGTGCCTTACATGCTAGTACAATAACACGCAGTTGAGAGAAGAAGTGGAGAATTGGCGTGACCGAACGTTACGCGTCACAAGAAATGTTGGCTTCCGAATTCCGCTCCGCATCTCGCAAACTTTCCATTCACGCGATGTTTAGTCCAGCACGCTGCTCGGCGCGGTTAGTAGCGATCCAGACGCCTTTTGCGTCGCGCGGATATGCTATCTCAGTCAAGCCTGCTCAAATTCTGGCGGGAAAAAAGCTTCCACGCGTTTTCAAGGATAAGAAAGCATTTCAGTACAACTGGTATAGGAGGATTCTCGACGGCAGCAGAGATGGCCCTCTCCTCATCCTTCACCACGACCAATTCTCAGCAAACCGTCTAATACAACTGCGCCGCGATGTGCTCATCGCCTCGAACCGCGCTACCCCATCCCTCGCTTCCGCTGCCATACCTGCCATGCCTCAGCCTCAGCCCCTTCTCACTTTCATTCGCACCAGCATCTTTGGAGCTGCACTCCGCGACTTTCCTGGAATAAATCTAGCCGAGGTTGACAAGATGATTGGCGAATCTACAGGCAATTTTATCGTGCTCTCACTCCCATCGTTCCACCCTCCGCAACTCAATGCTGTGCTACGTTCATTAGAGCGTACTGTCCCCGCACGGCCACCAAAAACACCTGAGGAGATCAAAAAGGCGCAGCAGGAAAAGAATGCGGATCCGGAAACACCTGGTCGAAGAGTGAAGCGCCAACGACGGATTCTTTATCCCGAGTTGAAGCTTATGGGTGCGCTTGTTGAAGGAAGAGTATTCCTACCGCAAGGGATTAAAGATGTCGCGCAGCTTCCGACATTGGACACCTTGCGGGCACAAATTGTGGGATTGCTTAGTGCACCGGGTATGCAATTAGCAGGAGTCCTTAGTCAGGCGAGTGGAGGGCAGTTGGCGCGGACATTAGAAGGGTTGAAGAAGGGTTTGGAAGAAGACGCTGCGGCCTCGAGTTCAGGTGCTGCGCCTCCATCTTAGCGTATCGACTAATACATATATAATCGTTCCTACTAACACATGATTCTTACACACATGCATTTCATCACTCGTTGCTGGATTGTCCGCCTTGAAGACAAAACTCCCATGTCCGATCCTCACCACCCTCTCCTGTTTTGCCTGCCCCATAAGCCCGTGTTCCTTTCGTCATACGATGCTCGTATCCTTTATACGCACTTCGATTGAAGCCGAATGAACGCAAAAGGATGTATCGTGGATTAGGCGGTGTGCTTCCCGTCGTCGGTAATGGCGGTTTTTTAGCAAGCCGTGGTACATCCCTGAAGAAGCCGTTCCATAATATGAATACATCAAGAAATAATGCAGACAAACCATAATGTGTAAGGGGCTACATTCCGCAAGGTAATGAGGACAGTGCCGCGTGTCTTGACAGCCTCTTTTGGTGTGATGAATTTGAATTGCTCCCCCTCCTCTGTCTCTATAGGCATTGACTCGTCTTCTGCTTCACCATCACCATCGTCATCTTCATCGCTGTTGTTGTTCTTTTTCTGCTTGCGTGGGGCTGTAAAGGAAGGGACAGGTCCTAGTGACAAAATCTTGGCGACCGAACGCAGAAATCCAAGTATCAGCACTTGGTTAGATAGTATATTCCTATCTTGGTCAGTGATCCCTTTGCCTAGCAAGATAGAAGCGATCAGTGTTCATATATGATGTACTTTCACAGGTATAAGGCGAATGAACCTGCATGAGGAAAGTTCCACACTATACGATCCCATCTCTTTCCCTTCAACGACACAGTTTTCTCTAGCTTCGTCGCATCTACACCGAACAAGACCTGCGCACCCCGCTGTCGAAGGCAGGCCACGATCTCTCGAGAATCAGCATATTTCTCGTAGCATTCGTCCTCGGTATCATACGCCGTTGCTGTCAGATTTCTCGGAGGCAAATCACGCAGTTCAGCTGGTGGATGGCATATCAGGGCGCGTGCAAATGAAAAGTTTCCCTCCCCGATCAAAAGAATATTATCTGTGGAGCGGAATGGGATAGTCGTTCGCCGAGGTGGTGCAGACGTCGCTTTTTCTTTTCCTTTGTTCAGGCTATTTGACAGAGGATTGGCAGAAGCACCCTTGGAGTACTGTTGTTTCGCATTTCTATTCGAACGTTGCTCAGCGACTTGTGCAGCATGACAGAGTTTTTCCTTGGTTTTTAAACGAGATTGCTGCGATTGTAGTGCTGCTTTTAGATTCTTGCCTTTGCCCATGCTAATACTTGATGAATCGCGATCAGAGGATAGATCCGAGTTCCGACAAGACTTAGTTCACGGGTGACTTGCGGGCGCATGTTGTGGCGGCCAGCCGGACGAGAGTCTATTTCTCCCTCCGACCCTCCGCTATCCCATGAAGGTCATATCTATAGGCGCACGGCCTGCCTCTCCTAGCCGATGTGGTATGCGGCTCTTAGGGTATTTCTTCGTTCATCTTCGAGAGACCCGCTTTTATGCAACTCAGCAGGATGTGTGTCCTCTGCGGAGGAAATGACAAAGTAAGTTGAACATCTCAGGCAGTCTGTACTGTGCTAATTGCGGTCGTAGCACTGATTATAAATGTTTTCCTTATATGTCTCCCGCTTCTATTACAAGTGACCCATTCCGCATTTGGGCCTACGAATGAAGGCTGCATGTACTATATCAAACCGGGGTCAGAACGCCTGTCTTCCGATATATGAACTTGCTGAGTTGGCGGCCTCTCATGCCCGGCTGGAAAGAGTTTCTGGAAGAAACGGCCAAGATATATGAAATGCACGTTTATACTATGGGTACGCGAGCATACGCAGACGAAGCATGGGCAGCGATCGATCCGGATGGTAAAATCTTCGGTGGTCGTCTGCTTAGTCGAGATGAAAGCGGAAGTAAGGTTCCATCTATCTTGATGGTGAGGCAGCTACTGACCCTATTTCGAGGTTTGACTCAGAAGAGTATACAAAGGTTGTTCCCATGTGATACTTCTATGGTAGTTATCATCGACGATCGTGCGGATGTCTGGGAATGGAGTCCGAACCTTGTCAAAGTTGTACCTTGTGAGTGATGGGTTGATGGGTGTCTCTACTTGCACTGACTAACATAGAGTCTAGATGATTTCTTTGTTGGTATTGGAGATATTAACTCTA
>JABCKS010025337.1:0-17739 GCA_018851325.1 Termitomyces sp. DKA19 | reverse complement strand
TTATGATGGGCTTCAAGATGATGTGTTCCTCTATTGTCTAGCTGCCATGCAGAAGAAAAATCTATAAGTACAGCAACCAGATAGAGTAGCTAACAGTAGCAGTACATATGTGAGGGTAAGTCAGTAGATGTATCAGATGACAAAGTCTAATGTGGAAGATGTAGAAAGGATAAGTGAGGCAAGTTGCTAGTTGCTAGCTTAAATCACTAGTTGGTTATAGAAGGTTGCTAAGTTATTGGGGGACTTAAGAGGGGAAAAGGTGAAGACAAAAAGCTTGCTAGTAAAGATTACTCAAAGATTTGAATTGCTAAGGGTGGTAAAGACCTAGCAAATGTAAGGAAGTTAGTAAGATATAAACAAAAGGTTGCTAAGATAATAGGAAAATAAAGGAAAATGCTAGGAAGTTACTGAGAAAGATGCCAATAGATAGGTCACTAAGTTTAATAAAGGCCTAGTAACAAAGGGAAGAAGGTGAAAAAGGAATAAGCAGTGTCAGTACAAATGAGGGACAAAAACACAATACTAGTTGCTAGCTGCAGTCACTAACATCACTAAGAAAGAAATTGAAGGAGTACTCTAAGGTAGTACCTATACTATTATAAAGCTGGGTCACTAAGGCTTGTTACTAAGCCATCAATAATGATGAGGGTAAAAAAAAGAAAGACTTGAAGCCTAGTGGCTGGAAGATAATTCTTCATTGTTGGTCTAGATATATACACAGAGTATTTATACTATTTATAAGTATAGTATTTAAAAAGAAGAGGTATTTTACTATTATGTTTATTAGTGTTAAAATAAAAATGGCATCTGCCAAATATCAAGAATGCCTACTATATGATTAGCAAAGATCATACTAGACCCAAAGGCTAGGCTCCACATTTAACAGCTTGTGATTAAAATGTCTTATACCTGCTAAAGTCCTGTACAAATAGCTATGTCCTTTCAGACCTGAGGGCTAGACCATACATAATGAGTCACATGACTTGTGTATGATATATAAAAACAAAATCAAGAAAATACTAAGTCTTATACTGTGGCCAGATCAGGTGCTGCCTAGAATAAGATAGTTAGAAATGTTAGTAATAGTGCTTAGTAATGAATGAGTCTTATTACCCTCCTACTCTGTAAATAGGGTTTTCACACATTGAGTTGCTTGTAATGAAGTCAGTGGTGTTAGGGAAGATGTGAATGATTGTGCCCAAGTACAGAAAAAAAGTGTCAGCTATTTTGGTCTTACAGAATAAAGCTAATTCATGATTAGACTTATGTTTAGTATACTTACTTCAATTCACATTAGTTTTTATCTCCTTCTCTATTGCAATCTATATGTCTATTTCAGCTTTGAAAAGGATACAATAGATAGAACTACATCTGTCACTAGTCTTACAAATTCTATTTTTAGTGTAGGGTTTGTCTTCCTTGTCTGAGTAACTAGATATGTTGTAATTGCTTCTGAATTGCCCTTTCACATAAATATGCTACCCATGCTTGGTGTGCAAGTGACCTTGGGTGTTTTCTTTTTGTTATTCTCCTTCCTCTGATTTTTGTAGTATGTTAACTGGGCCTTTTTGGATTCTTTGACAGTTTTGCTCTTCATCACTCCACCTTCAGTATATATCAAGAAGCTATTGTAACCAGTATAAACTTGCACAGGATACCTATGTACTTTGCAAATAGTATATGTCAGGTTGCTTCCTCTAAATGGTTTCATAGAAAATGTGGTGGTTATATCTGCAAAGTTTGGGCTGAATTCATCTATATCTAAATTGCTTTACTTTTAGAAACAGAAATCATCTAATCTCTATAGGCCCATATTTTATTGTGTCTTCAACCTATTCTAGGTCTTAAGAGATGATTTATTGAATATAGACAAACAATTTGTTGGATAATGATAATAGTGCTGCAATTGACTTTAGTAATTCCTTAGTAACATCTGCATTAAATATCTAATCAATTTTCTTGTAAATGACATCTACTATTTTAGTGAAGAGTTCAAATAGAGAGCATCTAGTAGAAAGAGCTTTTTAGAGCAGTTGCATTTGTTTGAGTAGGATAGTACTACTATGTCATTTCTTTAGCTATAGAGCCACAGGATCCTTGTCCTCTGTATAAAGCTTCTGTTTAGACATTAAGATTACTTGTTTCAGAAATGAGTAAGCAAGACACTGATTTAAAGCTTATGCATGGTGAGCATATATCTTGGACTGAAGATTTGCTGGAGTAGTAGACAATATCACAGTTGCCCTTTATTTTTCTTTGGATTAAAATAAGGTATTAGTAGAATGTTCTGATACAAATGAAAGAAGACAAGAATGCATTTGTCAAACATACTCCTGCAGGTGGCTATGCCTGTTACAGAGGTACAAGTGACTTCATCAGTGCTATAATTAATCATAAGTAGTCATCCAACTCCACTATGCATAGAGAAGCTAGAGCAGAGATGGATATCTTTATTTCTTGAGGATATAGTATATATACCTGCTATATTCATTATATGGCTTGGTCCTACTATCTGTATTAGAGCTACAGAAAACCATAGCACTATCTACTGTTGGAATTTGTGCCCTATTGTTATTGTATAAGTTAGCAATTCAGCTTTGGCCATTGAAATTAACTCCTAATATCACCAGCTAAAAATTTAGCTGACATAAAATGTGATTGCCATTGGCTCCCAATGGCATTCAAAGCTATATTAAGCTAGAAAAAGCACCTTCTTCTTTGTTGGATATATAGGACATTATATACTTTATAGTTTAAGATACCTATTAAAGGCTTCTAAGTTCTTACAAGTATCTAGTGACTTCTGAGTAGTGTCTCCTAGACTTGACTAAGTTTTAAACTCAAGGTTTCCATCTGTCTATCAATTACCTATGAGTTTATCAATAAAACACTCCTGATTGTTAGAGGCCCTGAAGTTATATAACTTTAGAGTTGTATAATTCAGAAACAGTGCATTGTTACTAGCTTTATAAGGTTGTAGCACTGTAATATGAAGCTTGAGGAGAATTCTTTGTTTCTGGAGTGACATTGGTAACTCTAATATATAGTTTGAGGTCTTCTTAAATGCTTTTAGTATCTTATATGGCTCAACTCACTTTATACAGAGCTTTCTTACTCTGCCCTATGAAAGGTTTAGATTCTTTATCACAAGGCATACTAGGGGACCTTTTTCAAGTTCAGGATTAGTGTGATGACATGCATTCATAGTATGTATCTGGCATATACATATCTTAATAATTGTGTCATATACTATTGCTAAGTTTTGGAGAGCTTAATAGGCAAAGTCCTTGATTCCTTTAGAAATCATTGAATCTGTATATATTTCTTTGATAATTAATAGCTAATCCTGTTTTAATGCTATACATAGTGTAGGATGATTAATACATGCTCTGATGCTTACAAAGGAATATTATAATGATTCAGTCTCATTTTCTTTATAAAGTTTTGGAGGATGACTAATCTGGAGTGAAGCTAATTGATTGCTAAATAATTCAAATGAGAAAATTGACACACTAGATTCAAGGAGAGTAAAGGTTTGACTAAGTATAGATAGAAAGCTACACAATATAGGAAAAGCATCTGATTGTTATAGAACTCTTAAGAGATTGATATAAATTTGAATTCTATTTATTATTTGTGTAATTTGAGCCTTCATTTATGATTTATATAATCATTATAATTATCATTTATATAATTTGAGCCTTCTAACATGGAACATGCCACTCAGCCCTCAGACTAGGTCTTTTAAGATTGGCCAGAGACAATGCTACCATTCTGTCTCATCTATAACATTGGCACAATCTTCTAGAATTCTTACAATGTGGGCTAAGTTTTTGAAGGCATTAAGTGGATATTCAAGGATACTGACATAGCTACAATAAAGTCCACCACTGTCACTACTACACCCAGCATTTTGGCTGCCTTTGTTGCTAATGCTTTTCCTATCCCAATACCTACTTTTAAATATAAAACATTGAAATTAGTAACCACTATAGTGATTATCAATGCCTTAGAACATCTTGAAGCCTTTATCTCTAGCAATAATCAGCCTCATTAATCTCAGCCCTTTGGTAACTCTTGCCATTTCTGTAGTGAGACAGGTTATACTATAGTCTATAGTACTTATGTCAAGATGGAAAATATACTTCAGTAGGAAAAAATTCATTATAATGTAGAAGAAAAAATAGTCTTATTGTCAGGTGCTACAATTCCCAATTACTTTTGTTATGCAGGAATCACAGCATGCAATGCAACAGGCTTACATAATAACAGTACATAGAGGAAAAGAGGCAGAAAGAAAAGGAACAATATAGTTCTATATATTATATTAGATACCAGATGCTGGATAGATCTTAGTAGTTATTATATTAACTGAAGTATATGCCTAGTCACCCTACATGAAATTTACATAAAATTACATAGCTGATAACATATATAATGCTTGCTATTAGAGGAAAAAATATCAATGGCAGTAATACCTCAGCTAACAACCTACACTTTACTACTGCATAGTGCATCTGTCATTGCACCAGCAAATGTATAAGTACTCACCACTCAAATAGGGAGGCAACTTCCTAGAAGTAAACCTATATGCATAAACCCAAACTATTGACAAACTGGTCACATGGCCAACAAATGCTTTTGTAAAGGCAAAGGTATAGAAGGTCAATTTCTAGATTGGTGAAAAAAAGGCAAAAGTAAAAATGGGATCCAGACTAACAATACTACACTTGTCTCAACTAACACAGTGCCATAAGCCAATTCAGCCATAATACTAACTGTAAACTCAAACAACTCTCAGTGTCTCACCTTCTTAACTTTGATAGGCACCTCTATAGAGTCTGACTAAATCACATATATAGACTCTATAGGTGAGTTAGCATTTCTTTGTAGATTGAGAGAATATCATCACTCATAGGCTGTCTAATAATAACAATAAAACAGGCATAGCAGCTAAAGGAACCTTCAGAGTGGTAGAATATGGCAAAGTGCAGAAATAGGTCAGATTTAGTAATAAAATAATTGAGATCACTTTTGAGAAAGTATTATATGCCTCCAATCTTACTCACAACCTAGTGTCAATTGAATCACTTGCTAAAAGGGGAGTTAAACTCAGCATATATGCCAAAGGAGCCATCTTATATATATTTGATAGGAAACCTTCTATAAAGTACCTAACAGATGGCACAATATTCTGTATAAATTCTGACATGCCACTTCTAACTGCTATGAGTGCATGCTTGCTGAACTGCCTTACTAACCTTAAAACCTGGCATTGTAGACTAGCTCACATCAGCAAGAGTATAATTTATGATATGCCTAAGCACAACATAATTGATGGCCTAAATGTAACTAAAATAACTATGACAGGACAATATAACAACTGCATTATAAGTAAGGAGTCCTACTGCCTATTTGATACTAACATTGTATCTGAGATGCATCCTTTTGTGTATGTAGCATTTGACATCTGGGAACCTGCATAAGTCAACACTATAGATGGCAAATCATTGATGCTAGTTATGACTGATCAAAGCAGTGCAGAGTGCAAAGTATAGTATTTAGCAAACAAGGTAGAAGAAATGACCATTGTATGCCTTGAGTCATTTAATGTACAAGTAGAAACACAATACAGAATGTAAGTCAAGTGTATGCATACAAACAAAGGAAAGGAGTTTGACAACAAGTTGTGAAGCATATACTTTAAAAATATAGAATTGATTATAAGATTATGCTGCCTCACTCATCTGCTACAAATGGCATATTTTGAGTGGCATAACCAAACAATCCTGGACCTCACTTGCAGTATGCTGGCTAACTCACAATTTCCCCCTCATTACTGGGGGAAGGCAATGTGTAATGTTTTTGTTACAAGTCACACTGCTTATAGTCTACATTCTATAATATAAAACCAGTTAATTAGATTGTTTACAAAGTATAAAGTAAGGCACTGTCTTATATAAGTATAGAAATAAATATTTTTAGGTAGCATCATGTGACACTACTATAGTATAGTATGAATAATAATATAATTAAATAAACTATTATATAAGAGTGTAACAAGCATTCTATTACACTAGGTGTTATGACTATGCCTTTGGCATGAATGCTTAATCTTAGTCTCAGCCTTTTATGTATATATCATTTGTATAATCTATAAAATTTTCAAACTCAATGCTTAGTCTCAGCCTCAATTTTCCTGTACTTAATCAGGGCCTTAATTCCAAAACTCAATGCTTAGTATAACTCAATCTTTACTTTAACTTTACTTTATTTAGTTAGGCTTTATATATGTAGCTTAGTAACTCAGTTTTTATCATAAGCTGAATTCAATGTTAATGAACACTAATCAATCAATAAATAAACAAATACATACTTTATTGTTTTAGGAATAATTTTTTCAGTATTTTAATAACTTAAAATATTTTGATAGTAGTTAATATAATGTAATATCCAGCATATCAATAGCTTAAAATTGTCAAGGTTTCCATGATAAGCTGAATTCAATGTTGGTTAACATTAATCAATCAATAGATTGGCAAATATATACTTTTTATTTACTTTTTAAAAAAAAAAATTAAGTATTTTTATAATCTTAAAACAATAAAATTCACTTTATTCAGTATAATGCCATCAAAGTTTTACTGATAAGCCAAATTCAATGTTAGTTGGCACTAATAAATCAATCAATAGGGCTATACATATAAAAAGAATTTTTTTAAACTATTAGTAGTCCATCCTGCTCATTTATCCATTTGCAAAGATAAAGCTTCTTTGTTACTCACAATGTCAGCCCAGCACTTTGATACAGCATTGGACATATCAATGGAGTCACCAGTTCTGACTTTAGAGGCAATATGAGTAGCAATGTTAGTTACTACTGCTACTTCTGAAGGGCTAGCAACAATAGTTAGAGTCATCTCTGAACTGATGTTAGCAAGTGCCAAAGGTTTGCTGGCATAGTCCAATTCTATAGTCTTTTCTGTAGGTGTATCTTAAGAGGATACAAATGGAGTTTATAGAAGAAATGGGGGTTACTTCTACTATTGACAATAAGGGCCCTGCCTCAGTTGTAAAGGCACTTGGTAAAAGGGCCACCAATACCAGCTTCTCCACCTTGGACAGAGCAGCATCCACCACTTCTGTTGGATGGTGCAGTAGGTGAGTGAAGATAAGAGACTTCTTGTAGTACAGCCATTTGGCTATATACAAAGAGAAGTTTCTATAGCTCTTATAAAGTTAAAAGAGCACTCTAAAGTGCTTTCTATTATTATTGGTGGGGGCATACCACTTATTGTACCCCACTAAGTGAGAGGGTATGCCTATAGATCAGAGTCAATGATGGCATTCATTGTTGACCCATATGAATAGGTTCATATACATAGTACTGTCTAACCAGTAGTGATATAAGTGGCATATACTATAGGTATATATATGGTTCACCTAGGCAGGTAGTATACAGTTTGCAAGGAGGTGACATATAACCTCCATTTTACTGAGGTTGTTAATTTGCATAGGCAATACTTGTAGCCTATGCAGAGTGAATGTGTAGAATTTGAATAGATCAAACTTCTTTATGTGAGTACAATAGTTATTAACTGCATCTTGATAGAGATGAAGCTGAGCTACTACTATTGTAAACAGCTGCATATGGGCCATTTAAGCATAAGGTGAGGTTGGAGCCAATACCTAACCTAATATGTAGCTAAAGACTAAATGTTGGTCTATGTGCAATGAAGTATTGATAGCCACACCTGAGTACAGGTTCTGAAAACCTGGGTGGCTGTGATGCATAATATACTAAACCTGGGTGGCTGTGATGTATGTTGTACTATGCCCATATATCAATGTCAAAGTGCTATTTAATTGAGATTTAGTTAAGTCCTACTCTTTAGATGTTATTGTTAGTACAGCCATATATAGCTAACAACATAGAAGGCAAGGAGACCATTTGCCAGTGATAGTCCCCTTTCAGCAGAGAAGTGGTTAGCTCCTTCAGAGTAAGCTTCAGGATATACTATATGGTGTGGTCCATCCAGAACAGTATAAAAGGAGATCTTATATACCTCCTGGATGAGAAGAGCAGCATGTACCCTTTCTCTCCATTTGGCTTGCTGATGATCTAGAGCATCAGCTGTAGCTGCTCCAGATTTATGGACATCCTATGAAGAGCTTATCAATATAACTCTTTATATTATAGGGCCAAATAAGCTATTTCCACTATTTTAGTTGACCTGGCAAAGAGTGCCTTGTGGCTGACAAAGACTGTATTAGTATCCAAGGACCAATAATAGTTAGAGTGCAACATACTCTGGAAGTTATTGTAGCATTTATTGCACTCTCACACCTTAATAGTCTCCCAGCCATCTGGAAAGTAGCCAGGCACTGAGTCATTGAAACACTTAAGGTTTTTAGTGTCAAAGGCTAATAGCTGTTTGGCATTAGCATTGTGCTTGCTTTTGCAACAATGCACAGCATTGCCATCATTTAAATTGCTGTCTAAAATACATTGCTTGGACAGTGTGATATTGTCCTCATTATTGCTTTCTAAATCTGAGACTTGTCCTTTGGTGACAAAAGACTCTTCATCACATAGATTCCACTGTACTGGTAGAATGTGCTTGTGGAACAGGGAACTGGAAATCATATAGGTCCTTAGTTCAAGGACCTCAATTATTCTCACTTCTGATCCCTGTAGTATATTCATAGAATAGGTGATTGGGATGGCAACAACTGTCAGGTTGTAAGTCTATGGAACTATTATGGCTGGCTATGATGGCACAGCTGTAAGGGTGACCTTTGAAGGCTGTGGTGTAGTCATACAATTGGCAGAAGGAGATCCAAAGAGATATATTCAGCAAGGGATCTATCTATAAGTAGAGCTACACACCTAGTAGAGGGAGATCCAAAGAAAACAAGTCTGAGGATACTCCTTTGTTTAGGTCAGGAAAATGCCCACCTAATTATGTAATGTTTACATAATCTGGTGAATATATGGAAAGTTAACACTATCTAAATTATGAACAAAGAACTACTGCACCTAGAGAGCTAAAAGTAGGATCTATAAATAGGCCAAGAGCAGAGACATCCATGAAAACTATAGTGGAGAGAATCTGAAGGGGATAGGACATGGAAAAATAGGAAAACCTGAGGGGTCTCCTTACATCACCCCTGCTCTAGAGTGCAGCACCTCAATGCACCTAAATAGAAGAAGTTACAGATTGCTTAGTCTGCTACAGAGATAGAATAAATATTTCAGATTACTTTTAGGACATTGGGTGTCTACAGTAGAAGTTCTAATCTAGAGTTAGTGCATGTACATTCACTTGTAGTTCCTAAGAGATATCCTCAATACTATATCCCTTCTACTTCACCTTGAACTGTAACTTTGCCCAAAACACTCTACTGTTTAATATTTCCTCCACCTTATACTTCTTTTCATCATTTACCAGTACTGGTAGTAGCAGTAGTTTTAAACATTGACCAGGAATAAGATCTTCTGAGGTTGGAAATAGCTTCATTGTATTGAAGACTGGGTATGGCTGACATAGACTGGTAGGGAGCTTCAGCTGGTAGGCTAATGGCCCTACCTATCTTTTCACCTTGAATGGCCCTAGGTAACAGTGGGACAGCTTCTGTAATAGTCATGTTGTCTTGATGTCAGAGCTGTCCAGATAGACATGATCTTCAGACTTGTATATAGAGTCTAGTGTCTATTATTGATTGTAATACTATGCTATATCCTCTTTTGCCTTTATCAATGCTGCCTTTGCCTCCTCCAGTGCTCTCCTCATCTTATCTATGACCTCTATTACTATATCATTCTCAGAAGGTTGTGCTCAGGGCTCAAAACCCATGTGTGGATTATCAACTAGTATCTAGGAAGAATAAAGTCATCTGCATGAAAGAGTGAACATAGTTGTTGTACTAAAACTCAGTATGATATATTAGTAGCAAATATCAAAAGAGGAATAAATTTGCATAAGGTCTTATTATAAAAGATGAAGTTCCAATGCCACATTAAAATGCTGTTGACTGTGTGGATTATGCTTGCAAAGATCTTTTGTATAACAATTTTATATTTAGTGGAATTACAATAGTCTTTACAAGTGATTTTTGTCAAAAACTGCTAGTCATTCTAAGAGAATTAAGACAACAAATTATATCTGCTTCTCTTAGTAAAGAAAAATTATAGAACAACATCAAAGTGTTCTATTTAGTTCAAAATATGTGACTAGAACAAACTTCTAAAAATGTTACTCCATACAGATTGACTATCAGCTATTAGTGCTGGAAGAAATCTTAGATTCAGAGAAACAATACAAATTCCAGAAATAATGATGTGTAATGACAAGTCAGTCAAAGGATTGATTGTATCTATTTATCCTGACATTGCATATCATTATCATGATCAATATCATCTGGATCAAACAATTCTTTCATACAAAAGTTCTGATGTGAATGAAATTAATTCAGATGTTCTTCAAAAATTTCTAGGTCAAGAAAAAATTATGCAGAGTGCAGATTCTGTACATACTGAAACAAGCAATGCAAATACTTTTCTTCTATATTCTATGGAATATCCCAACTCACTAACAGTGAATGGATTACCATTGGCCAAATTAGCTCTAAAAGATGGCAATCTAGTTATGCTTTAAAATCTGAATCCATCTAAATGTCTTTGTAATGGCACAAGATTGATTGTGACTAATATTGGCCATTGTGTTCTGAGATATTGCATTATCAGTGCTGATGCCAAATTTTTAGGATCTTCTGTTTTCCTTCCACATATTAACATTGATGCTTCTGAAGAGGATCTTTCAATTCTATTGCATAGAAGACAATTTCCTGTAAGATTGGCACTTGTAATGACTATCAATAATAATTCACAAGGCTAATCAGTCAAGCATTTTGGATTGGATCTTTAGTTCTTTGTATTTTCATATGAATACTTTATATTGCACTATCCTCAATGTACATCTAGCAATTATATCAAGGTAATTTTGTCACCAGACAATACATCAAGAAACACAGCAAGCATTGTCTATCAAAAAAGCCTTGGTGGTTTACAAATGTAAGTATTGCTATTAACAGATTGAAATATTTTTACCAACTTCTATAAATTTCAGTACTTAATAGTTTTGTGCTTAAATAGTAGTATTGTAATTATTACATTTTGTATAGACTGCACAATATAGTATATATAAGAAAGACTAAGACTAAGCATCCATGCTAAAGGCATGGTAAAAACATCTCAGGGTGACTTGGAGGATTTGGGGATATTTGATTATGTTTGCCCAAAAGCATAACTGCTCCAATTCATCAACTCTGACATTTAGCTCTGACTAATCTTAGTCACCCATCAGTTCCTACAAATTGGTCATTACATTTTTGATGGAGATAGGAATACTTACTTTCTTGGTAGTAAATATGCATGTACATATTACTTAATCATGTGATCCACATTAGTTTCAAGACTGTATGGCAGAAGAGTTCCTTAGACTTGTTTTCTTTCAATTTCTCTCTGCCAAATGCCTAATTAGCTTCACTTATTATATACTTGCCTGATATTCTTTGATTTTCCTCTGCCAGCTTGTGATCAAGAGCCACAGCCTCCAAAGGTCACTCTTACAATTACAAGTAATATACTCTGTAAAGAGCATCTGAAATTCTGGCCTGGCAAGTTACCAGGTAAGCTACCTGCAGCTTAGTTAAGTTGAAATATCACTTTTGAACAAAATGTTATGGATAGTCACAAAAAGGTCGTGTGATGTAGCACTCTAATCATGAGCCTTACACTTCTGGAGCTTTCAAATTGTCCTGCCTGCCCTAAGGAGTTCCTCATACATCATTTTTGTTCCCAGGCTCTTAGCTTGCCTATGAGGGCACCAGTTTATGTGAGCGACATTAAGCTATACAATCCCTTCTTAGGGTCGTAGTCTTACTGGTGAGAAACATGTTGCAACTGTTATAACATGAACTTAAATACAAAAATTTATCAATCTTCAGATATAGAACTACATGTTATGATGAATAGGAGCACAGGAGGCTCTACATCCGATCTTTGGTGACAATAATCATGCAAGAACGTATGTATGTTTGTAGGTATACATATATATACAACTATAATGTAACTGCGTTCAGAGTTATATCGAAAGTGAGAGAAGCTGGTACAGTGAATTTCGCAGTGAGGCGGAGTAGGGGTGGAGTAATGTACAAATAGAGATAGAGACAAGCAAAGCATGTCAAGATGAATGTGAGCATTCCAAAAGGCAGCTTGAAGGTACAGCGGACAGGCGGAGAGTGCATTTAGCAAAGAAAAAAAGCATGCTCTGAGTCAGAGTCATAGTAGGATCAAGAGTAGGATGTAAATATGGAAAATGTATGGACGAATCGATAAATCAAATAAAGTATGCCACACTGCATACGTTCAAGAACTTCCCGCGAAAAGACGACCGAGGAACGCTAGCACTAGATAGCGCCCTGACACTGCGGACACAAGAACGGGAGTACACCCTCGTTGCCGTTGTCATCAACCTTCTTCACAATTGTACTTGCTTTTCTCTTCTTCTCCGTCCCCCGTCGCACCCTCCTCCCTCCCCTCCCTCTGCCTTTTCCAGTTGCCTTGTTCCCCTCTCCACCCTCTCCCTCTCCTTCATCTCCCTCTTCCTGACCGTTCTCCCCATCTACCTCCGCCGACCCGAACGACCGCGAATCCAATTCAACAACCGCTCTCTTGACATCACCTACCCTCTCCTCCCACCTTTCCAACGCATACTCCTCTTCCTTCCCTTCCTGACTCTTCCACTCGGCTCCGAAAACCGCCCTATACACAATTCTTCGTGCGGTAACCACTGCCCCCAAGTTCCCGCTGAGCCCCCCTGAATGCCACGCAGCACCCCGCACGATCGGCTGCTCCGCGATCTGGACGAGGTCAGGCGGGAGCGAGGCGAGCAGGAGCTCGATTTCTGCGTCTTCGTCTACGGAGGATAGGGCAGAAGACGGAGAAGGGGAAGGGGTGGATGGGGCAGGGGTAGCTGTAGAAACATGTCCGCCTCGTCCTCTCCCACGACCTCGGCTGCGACCTCGGCCGCGACCACGACCACGTCCCCGTCCGTGCCTCCGACCACGTGCGCTGGCAGTGGGGGCAGGTACAGATGCCGAAGGATCGTCCCCAAGTGGTGTGCCTACTCTGATACGTTTCTTCTCTGGCTCTTTCTCTTCATTTGCCTGAGCCCTGTTCTTCTCCTTAGAAGGCACGCAGCCAAGTACAAACTCACCCTTTACATCCGGCGACGCGCATAACAGGCGTCGTTTCCTGCTCGCTGCGCCTGTGTCCGGGTCTAGACACTCCGCTGCAAGAAGGCAGGAAGCATGGTAAAACCGACGGCAGGTCGGGCGTGGGCAGTAGTGCATTAGTGTGTGGGATTTAGGCACTCTGCCTAATGTTGATTTCTCCTTGCCCTTTCCTTTGCTCGCAGTCGTGACAGCGAACTGCGCGGGGGGTTCAAGACTCAGAGGCGCGTAGGGTACCTGGCACAGACACGAGTATTCTCCTGGCTTTGGCTGCGTATCGGAGGAAGAAGTAGAGGAAGGGCTGTTGTTGGCGGATAGATGGATGGAAGGGAGGGGGGAGTGGCGCACCAAAATAACACGAGCGCGGTGCTCAAATGTGTAACGCGTGTAGAATGTGTCCCAAGGGATATGGGGCTGAAGAAGGTCCCCGTCATTGAGTTTATAAAGGGGGACCACAGCTGGCGGTCAAATTCAGTATAGTATACACTAGGAAGAAAAGAGACAACAGACCATCGAAGGCAGACGTAGAAACGTAGTCAAAATTGTCAGAAAAAACGCGTTCGTAAGGGCTGCAAGGCGTGTCGTCGCTGAGGCAGCCTGTTAGACAGTGTTCGAAAAGGCGAGAAGAAACGGTCTCACAAAGACTTGACGTGAGTGCGGACTTCTTTTGGAGACCAGTACCACTGCACGTACGTCCATACATCCGTGTCTTCGCGTGCACGCACGTCGCGAATCTTACCAACCCAATACTCGTGCATCTCGATTGGTTCTCCCACTTTGCGGCCGTTCGGGAGGATAATCGCACTTTTATTTTTAGAAGGAAGGACAATATGTATTCACAGAAGGAACGACTTACCATTCGCCTTTTCGAAACGTATGCTCCTCGCCATCCTCGTCCCTCACTATACCTATTCAGCGACCGCGTCAAAAAGTATATAAAACACGACACACCAATGAAGGACCCATACTCTTTCATATTTTCCCATTCTCCTCTGGAAGGTGCATTCGGGTCGCCTCCCAGAGGCTTTTTTCTATGTTTCTTCTGGATCGTCAAACGAACCATCGTCTTGGAGCATGTGGAAGAGACACGGTTATTGAGTGACCTGAGCACGTGATCTGATTCCAATGAGAAGTCATCCCCCCTTTCCACGAGGACGAAACGATTGTCCTTTTCTCTTTACCTTATTATCACACTGACAACTGACGACCCTTGATTGACCGATTTTATGGTGAACGATGCTGTTCTATCTCACAGCTCGCATTGTCAGGTAGTCAATGGTATTCTTTCAGAGATTTTTACTGATCTTTGTATGATGCAGCTCTGCAACAGCATTTCTTTATCCTGGTTACGCGTCCTACAAGACTCTAAGCCAGCGTCCAGCCTCTGAAGAGGAATTAGAGCGCTGGCTCATGTATTGGTCCGTCCTCGGTTGCATCGTCGGCGCCGAATACCTCTTCGAATGGGTCGTCTCATGGTATTGTCTCTCTTTCAACCCCTAACCTTGCACTCGAACAACAAAGCATTTCCAGGATTCCTTTTTACTACTCCCTTAAATCCCTCTTTCTGCTCTACCTCGTCCTCCCACAAACCCAAGGCGCATCATATATCTACACAGCCCACCTACAGCCTTTCTTCCACGCACACGAGAAGCAGATTGACCATACACTTGCGCAATCTAAGGCGCGTGCATATCGCTTTGTGCAGGATAGGTTTAGGGCGCTCTGGGATGCTGCGGCTGCGTCGTTGCAGGGGCAGCAACAGATTGTGACTGATGAGCAGCAGCAACAGCAGCCAAGTAGGGAGAGTAAGGGGCTGGCGCCAGCACAGATTGTTGGATCGCTTTGGAGGGCTTATGGGCCAAGTATCATGGTGTCGGGCGCTGCCCTCTTGAGGTCCGCACCTGCTCCGTCTACTTCGACATTCCGTACACCTCCCACGTATTCCGACTCAAAAGAACAAAGCCTTCTCGACCGCCGCCGAAAACTCGCAGCCGAGCTTGCAACACTAGACACTCTCATCCCTTCCCGCTCTTCACCCTCACCTTCTACATCCGAGCTAGGCTTTGGATTAAGGGAACGCACAAATTCGGGGTCAGGACGATTCGAGGAGATTGAGGTGCCGAGTGATGTCGAGGGGTATGACATTGGTAATAATCATGATACCGACGAGGGTCTGGGACATGCGAGGCCCGCCGTGCAGGGAAGGGCGAGTTGGTTTGGGTGGGGAAATGGATTGAGTAAAGGGGGATATGAGAGGATCAAGAGTGAATGAGTAGGAGTGAGCGGGTCGGTGTATGGGCGAAACTGTGAAAGGGTAGTTGCAGTGAACCGTTGTGTGCGTTAGACCGGTGACCGTCAAAGCTCGAGCAGGAGGGGCTGGTCACGTTATGTGTGTGTACCTTGTGAGTGGGCGAGATATTCAGGATGACGCAGTCCAGAGTTGGACTCGTTCCACATTCCATGCATTGACGGCACAAGGTGCATGTGTATTATAGTGAACTTATAGCTTTTTCATGTAGTATGTATCTTGGATCATTATTCAGGTTCACGATAGCCAATGTTATGCCATTCTTCAAGCGCATATTTCAGGGGAAAAAAGGCATTAGACAACGGAGAATAACTTTCCGAGAAACAAGAAAGCTGATAAAGAAATGGCATAACATGTTTCTTTTTCCCTTTTTCCAAGGGAAACAACTTCTGGCACCTGCAGTGATACTTACTAGGTGTTATGACCATGCCTTTGGCATGGATGCTTGGTCTTAGTCTCAGCCTTTTATATATATATTACTTGTGCAGTTTATATAAAATGTTACAATTATAATGCTACTGTCCAAGTATAAGATTATTAAGTAGGCATTTCAAAACTCAATGTTAGTCCCAGTTCCAATTTTGCTGTGCTTAGTTTGGACCCTAGTTTCAAAACTCAATGCTTAGCCTCAGCTCTAACTTTGCTGTACTTAGTTAGGGCCTTGATTTTAGAACTCAATGCTTAGTTCCAGTCTTAACTTTGCTGTACTTAGTGAGGGCTTCAATTTCAAAACTCAATTCTTCATCCTATCTCTAATTTTGCTGTACTTACCTTGATTTCAAAACTTAAGGCTTAGTCCCAGTTTCAACTTTGCTATACTCAGTTAGGGCCTTGATTCTAAAACTCAATACTCAGTCCCAGCACCAACTTTGCTATGCTTAGTTATAGCCTTGATGTTAACTTAATGCTTAGTCTTAGCTCTGATTTTGCTATTCTCACTTAGGGCTTTAATTTCAAAAGTTAATGCTTAGTTCCAGCACCAACTTTACTATACTTAGTTAGAGCCTTAATTTCAAAACTCAATACTTAGTCTCAGTCCCAACTTTGCTATATTCAGTAACTTAGTCTTTACTCTAACTTTACTGTATTTGGCTAAGGCTATATATATATATATATATATATATACTTAGTAACTCAGTCTTCACTAAAAGCTGAATTTAATTCTAGCAACTCAATGCTTAGTCCTAGCTATAACTTTGCTGTGCTCAGTTAAAGCCTAAAGCAAGCTCAAAACTCAATATTTAGTCCTAGCCTCAACTTCACTGTGCTTAGTTTGGGCCTTGAGTTCAAAAATTTCTAGCTTTAACCTTGCTGTACTTAGTTAGGGCCCTGAGTTTAAAACTCAATGCTTAGTTTCAGCCCTAATTGAGAGTGTCAAATTTCAGTAAATCAGTCTTCACTCTAACCTCACTTGATTCAATCAGAGCTCTCTCTCTCTATATATATGTCACAGTAACTCAGACTCTACTCTAACTTTACTTTATTTAGTTAGAGCTATATATATATATATATATATATATATATTTAAATAACTCAGTCTTTACCATATGCTAAATGAAATGTCAGTTAACTCTAATTAATCAACAGATGGGCTAAAACACACTTTGTTATTCTAAAAATAATTTTTCCAGGATTTTAATAACTTTAAATATTTTAATAGTAGTTGATATAATATGATATCTAGTATGTCAATAGTCTAAAATTGGGGAAGTTTCTCTAATAAGCTGAATTCAATCTTAGTTAACATTAATCAATTGATAGATTGGTTAAGACATACTTATTTTTAAAACAATTCTTCAAGGATTTTTAGAGCCTAAAAACAATAAAATTGACTTAAATAATGACATATTTAGTATAATATTGTCAAGGTTTTACTAATAAGCCAAATTCAATGCTTGCTAACACTAATCAATCAATAGATATACTAATATATACTTTATTATTCTAAAAACGATTTTCTAAGTATTTATTAGCATATTTGATGCATTCAAGGCTAAATATATGCATATAAAAAAAACCAAAGTTTTTGATTCCATCACTGATGCATTTAAGGCTAGATGTATATAGGGAAAAAACCGGAGTTTTTGATGCCCTCATGCTGACAAATTTTAGTTAGGTCTAACAAATCTTACATG
>JABCKS010025336.1:0-12420 GCA_018851325.1 Termitomyces sp. DKA19 | reverse complement strand
GTCATTACTTGAGAACGTCAGCGTTCTCTTTGTGAACTTGGAGGCACTCCAAATCGCTCAGCGGTTTTGCCCTAATGAAAATATCACCGTAGAGCCTTCGGAGCTAGTACGCAACGAATTAATTAATGTGGCAGAGGAAAGTGTTCTGACTTCGAACGTTTTTAGGAGCCCTTGAGGAGTTTGCCCCTCTGGAACTCAGGCTGGCGTCTTAGGTATCTTGATATAGAAGGCGATTTATGTTCTGATTGTGAAGATCAATTAATACAACTGGGCTTAAAGCCACTTCGGCATCCTCAAAACCTCATCGTCAGGCTGAGACAGGTGACCTTCGGTGGTTATCTTAGCGAGATCTGGTTGAACGAGATTACATCTAATGAAAAGGCCTGCTGTGTTGGTAAGTACTAGCCCGTCTTTATCTTATCTTAGACTAACCATTAACAAGATGAGTTACGGGAACTATCGACCGCTGGCGTACCTTCAAAGTTTTGTTTTCGATACTAATGGTTGGAACAAATCATGTCGATTGGTGTAGAATCTAATCTAATCTAATCTACAAATGGTGGTTGTGGGAAATGGGGAATTCAGCTCAACCGTGTTGCTTGCCATTGCTGTAACGCTTTATTTCACTCTTCGTAACACATGTTCCTTGGTATTTCGTACCCTATATATTCGCACTATCCAAATATCATCGGATACTACTCGTATAATCAAGTTATCTTTTCATGCTGTCAGCTTCTGACTCTGATCGAATAAAATTTCGTCTTCCATCAGGTTTAGCTCGGCATAGAGCATTCTCAAGCGATGGTTAAAATTACAACATCGTAGGAAAGATTGATGTCGGCTCATCCGTAGTTTATCTTTCCCTTAATCTACTTTTTTTTTCTTTTTTAGAAAAAAAAAAGCCAAGATCACGATCGGAGAAAAAGCACGTGATGACTTGATCGCCAATTCAGTTCCCTCTATTCGTCGAAAGAACATCCATTTTCGTTGGCAATGAGGCGGTCAAATGACGTGGGTGGCGGATTTTGGTGCGCTCCGTTTCCCGATTAGGGTCTAGACACGCGATCATATGTCTGCAAGTTCCTGAGAACCCCATTTTCGTCACCCTCGATTGACTTCCCCAGTTACAGCAATATCTTCCTTTCTAGTCTCATTGAATTGAAAACATCTTCTGGGAGATGTCCCATTTCGATTGCGATCGAGGAAACATGAGCAATTTTCTTTCCTTCTGTTTTGTTGAAATCAAAGCTTTCCTTGGCTGCGCCGATCGCTATGTACAACGGGAAGGCTATAAGAAGGGCACCATGACTGCTCGGTTGTCTTTATTCGCTAGACAAACAGACCCGTCTCCTTCATTTGTATCAACTACCCACTTTCGTTTAACGCGCACTCCAGAATGTTCTCGCTCGCTCGTTCCAAGCTCTTCTTTACTATCCTTGCAGCTGGTTTCATGCACGCACATGCATTCGACAACTCGCGGTCTGACAATGTACGTTTCTTCTTTTTGTATTCATTATTATTCAGTACTTACTTCTTTTCCAGTTGGCTGTGTTCGTGCCTTCGTTACGTCTGGATTATCTTTCAGTGCTGAGCTCGAGTCTTTTAGCTATTACGGCCAGAACTCTTACGGGGCAACCCACTCCACACGCACTGGACAAAGCTCTCTGTCAGCTTATTGCCAGGTACGCATCATTTCGAGTCGTTTGAATATTCTTGTATGGACTTAAGTATCTAATCAGGATGATACTATCAATGCGATTCCTATCGCGTTCCTTTATGACTTCTTCTCAACTGGTGGTCTCCCCGCGTTGGATCTGAGCAGTGTCAGTCTTTCCTTTCCTCGATAACCCAGCATCAAGCTCAGATCCATGGAACAGACTTGCAGCGTCTCTGCCAACGGTGCCTTCCCTGGAACCGCTCTGCCTAACTGCCAGTTCCTCGCCGACGACATCAAGACCTGTCAGCAGAAGGGAAAAATTATCACTTTGTCTCTCGGAGGTGCCACTGGCTCGACCAGCTTCAGCTCTGACTTTCAGGCTGAGCAGTTCGCTGACACTATCTGGAACGTCTTCCTCGGTGGCTCGAGTTCCACTCGTCCATTTGGCACAGCAGTTCTTGACGGGTGAGTTCTATTTCATGACTACTGTGACCAATTTGAGGTTCTGACGATCATTTCCCTCAGGATTGATCTAGATATCGAAACGGGTGACAGTACTCACTACGCCGCCTTCGTAAAAAGGCTCCGTAGCCACACCGGGAACGCCAACAAGAAGTAAGCCTGTGATGCTCAACGCCCTTCTCTGTCATCTAATTATACATATGTATAGATACTACCTCACCGCCGCACCTCAGTGTGTCTATCCTGATGCTCATGTCGGCACTGTCCTCGATGCAGTCCCCTTCGACGCTGTCTATGTTCAATTCGTAAGTCTTATTACCTATGTCCTTATTCAATGATCCTGAGATCGAGCCACAATAGTACAATAACTGGTGTGGTCTTCAGAACTACGGCAACAACAACGTCAGCATCTTTCATCTTCTAAATGGTAAGCCTTGCGCTGACTATTCCAAATAGGCATGGAATTATGACACTTGGGACAAGTGGGCAAAGAACAGCGCTAACAAAAATGTGAAGATCTACATTGGCGCCCCCGCTTCCCCGACTGCTGCAAGTTCTGGTTATGTTGATGCTGCCACACTCGGTAGGATCGCGAAGGAGACTCGTTCCGAGTACTCTTCATTCGGTGGCATCATGCTCTGGGATGCCTCGCAAGCCTATGGTGCGTTTTCAACATTCGACATCGTTGGAACTCCAAGGACTTACTTGCTATTGTAGATAACGGTCGCTTTGATAAGCAGATCAAGACGGCTATGGGCACTGGCTCCACTTCACGACGCTCCGTTGACAATACCACCCTCGAGGCGCGGTCTGACAGGTTCACCAAGATCGCGGATCGTAACTCATCATAAGGATGAATCAAGGGTAAATGTATTTTAAACACGATTGATATTACTGTATTATCAGACCATCTGTGTATCCCGAGCATTCGTAGCAGGCTATGAATAATAAAGATAAACTTAACAGAGACATCCCACTTAGTCTCGTTAAGCTTCTCTGACTTCAATGTTTCGACTTATAGGGTTTCCGATAATGTTATTGTCCAAATGTAGTTAGGATTTTCAACTTGAAAAGTCATATATTCCTTACTGCCACCGACTTCAGGTTCACACACCTCGTGAGATTGTGTTGTTCAATGTGTTCTGTTTCATGTGTTTTGTTGCAATCATTTTGAAGTGCAACTCTGCCTTTTCATCTGCATCTCAACTCTGAAAGTTGAAAAAAACTCATGCGATGCTGAAGTTGACGGTCAACCCACATGACTCTCTTGGCCGATCCCCATATGAATGCTGGACCCTATATTGTTTGTTATGAAACGTACTATAAGAAGTTGAAACTACTTCTGCTACGGCGTTCTCACGCCGACGAACTGAAAACAGGTCATACGAACGGTATGGCTAATCATAATTAATTGGTGTATAGATCTACCCTGAGACAATTATGTACGACCGCCACAGCGTCAACACAGCACAGGCCATCTGTACCAAGTGGACGGACGGTCAGAGCAAAGTCGGAATGATCGGCCCTTGGAACTGATGAGGGTGCTGAAGCGCTGATGGTGGTTTGGTCCACCATATCTTCTCATCGATCATCTTCTCATCAATTCAGCATTCGGCAATCTCCTTTCAAGACTGGTGCGTTCTTTGCGACGCTCGCTCATTCCAACGAGTGGGGTACAGTCTCTTTTGGTAGTCCCCACTGTGCAATTCTTACAGGCTGGACTCTGGATGAGGTATCCAGCAATATGCAAGTCGAGAACCATCATCGTCTAACGGTTTGTTCGGTCAACAATGTACATGGATACTTTCCCACGAAAAGTCCCGGCCCAGACGGAACAGCACTTTGTTTACGAGAATTCTCCTCATGATTGTCGAAATGTGGGTGTCAGTATGGGTTTTTCTTCTATCACGCGGGCCTTCTTCTATGTCTCAACTGATTGCCGCCGAGGCACTCACCCGCGTCGCTAGTTTATTATCATGCCTGCCCATATTTTCCTTGATCAGGCAAGACTTCCCGGATGTTTGTTCGACGCTCTCTGTCTGGCCGAGATGCTTTCCTAGTCCTCATCGGCGCTGCCATCTGGCATCTATGGCATATTCTATACTTTCGCAAGACGGTTCTAGACCAGTCTATCGTCATCGATACTCACGTCGGGCAGTCATCACAACCTATACGAAGTTGCAAGCAAGAAGTTGTGTCAAACACCAACGCTCAGTTGGATATTGAGGCGATTGAGCCGTCACCTGAAAGGCTCGGTAGTTCTGGAGATGCGACAGAGCTTCTTGTTGTCAACAAGAAACTTCCTCATACATCAGTAATTGCGCATGCACCTGGGTGGACCATTTTCCGTGATCTGTACATGTCGAATGGTACCTTGTACATTCTTTCTTCAAACCGATCGTTTCCCGAGATACGTATGATAACCAGCACACCACTGGTTGCATTCAATACCCCCGAAAATATCGCTGCACGAGAACCCAATGCTCAACACTTGGACTTCATTACGCCAGAGGAGGCACAATCCAGGTGGGGTGATAAATCTCAGGTTGGCGAAATCAATCGGGTACGGTCAATTGAGGGCAATACGGTGAGCATTCGTCCTTGTGAACCTATGCGTAGGTTCAATCAAACATCTCTTATAGTTTTTCATCAATGATCCTGACCAATTCCTGCACCACTTTTATCATTTTGTCGCTGAGCTTTTCTTTGGAGCTTGGACTTTCTGGGCTGGTGCGTGGTCTAGTCCAACGAACGACCCACAGTCTGCATTCGACCTATCGCCCCCGCCCCCGCCTCATATCGACCGCGTAATTTTTCCACATGCTGACGCACGAGGTTGGCGTGACAATACTGGTTTCAATGCGTATTTCCTTCGCGCTGTATCTCCTTCCCTGAACATCGAGGTTCAAGATGACTGGCAAGACCGAGTAGCTGTCACCGCCACCAAGGATCGTGCATGGCACTTTCCTGTTGTTCTCGTCGCGGATCGCAGTGCTTCATTCCGGGGCTCGATTTGTGGCAGCCAAACACAGAGAACGGCTTCGGAGGCTTTTGAATTCATGCTGAGCCAGCATCAACTCTTGGGGTACCGTGTTGGTGGATGGTGGCAACCTGTACGGGAGGCCGTGTGGAACTTCGCAGGTGCCTCTCCGAGTCCCGTTCAAAGCATACGTTCTGATACGGATCCGCCAAACTTATCACTCCCAATGCCAGAGAAAATCGTAATAACCTATATTAGTCGCCAGGGTGGCGCTCGGCGAAAACTCAGAGAGGTGGACCATATCAATCTAGTTGCTGCTCTCGAGGCGCTAGTTGCGCGTAAAGGAGCCGGCTGGGAACTTGTTGTGATCCAAGCGGAGCAGATCCCGAAGGATGAACAAATTCGGACTGCGGCGCGAACAACAGTGTGTATCGTTGCCAACAATATCTTCCACGTCATGAGGGATTGACCCTTAGTCCAACAGATCCTTCTTGGTGTTCACGGGAATGGACTGACACATCTCGTATTTACAAGACCCACACGTGCTTCAACCGTCGTTGAGCTCTTCTACCCTGGCGGTTTCACTCATGACTATCATTGGACTGCTAGAGCACTTGGAATGAACCATTATGCCGTGTGGAATGACACGTACGTCTGTGAATATATGATAAATTAATAACAGTAACATTGGTTCAGATATATGACTCACCCCAATGAACCCCAGGTGGATTACCCTGAAGGTTTTCAAGGTAATGAGATACCTGTGGATGGTGCTACCGTGGCTCGCCTTATCGAGGAACACGTTGAGAAATGTGCCGCTGAAGCATAAATTCATACTGCTATCTTTATTATCAATGTCTATCAGGTGGAATGCCTCTGCATACAAGAACGGATCAAAGGCGTGGATGTCTACTCACTTGGTTCTTCAGACGTCACAGACTCACCACAGACAACACTTCTCCAGTTTGATCCATTGTTGAAATCCGGTTTCACAGCTTACATGTGTCTAGATATATTTTCAGACTAAAATTGATAATATACCTGGAAAACCTTGAATCTTATGAAAACTTCTACAAACGTATCTTATTACATGTAGAGCGGGTCATCCCACCCTCACCGCTACTACCGGTTGACCTACCAAGTTCCACGCCATACTCAATTGGCTCCTCCCTAGTCCTGTCCTGGGCGGAGCCAAAGTAATACTGAGTTTTAAGATATATACTTGGGTGTTTTGGTTTTCTGATGTGATTGAAGTGTTATAGGTCGGATTGGCGAGGGGGGGCGATTGTGAGGTGGGTAAGGGTGATGAGAGAGCTTTGGGTCTGTATTCTAGTGAGATCCAGGCAAGGGAGATTTTGTCGGAACTGGTAAGGTGTGTGCGAAGAGGAGGAGGATGAACGAGGATGTTATTGCCATAGATCAGGGAGTGGGAAGGGAGGTGTGCTCTGAGCCTGCGAGGGCGCCATGGGCAGTGCCAGATCAAATATGGATGGCAGCCACCCGAGCGCATCACAGGCAGGAATGACCGGGCGCACAGTAAAGTATTTTGCGCTTCCGGGTAACTTTTGAGGGGACGTGCTGTATGGAGACGCATGGACAGGTTTCTGTCACTTCTGATCAATCGTTTCCCAGACTGACTTTGAGTTGACACATGCTAATGCTGTATCGACTTCGGATGATGATGCTTTGGGGCTTGAACTGTAACATTTGTTGTGTGTTTTGTGACACAGCCTTGTCTCTAGTTATTAAGTGGCTGAAATGATTATCTGCTAGCCCACATCACTTGCAACCACATACCCTTCATTTGTTACGAGTACGATAATGCCAAATTCCACTAGATTCTTTGCTATCAAAATATGGCGGCATCGACGTCCCAGAATAGATTGGATTGACAACACGATAATTGCTCTGAACATAATACGCGATGCTACTGACTTATTACCGTTCCCTTATGTGAAGTTGGCTGCTGGAATTGCCGTCCAAATGTTATTGAAGATCCAGGTAAAGTACAGCTGTGGTGTAAACCAGAACTTTAGGCTTATACCCATGTTATCCTTTACACAGACTGTCCGCAAGCACGTAGATGACTTCAAGGACCTCTCAGAAAAACTTGTGAAGGTGATCATGACTGTTCGAGATACTGTTCGCGATTGGCCTCCAGACAAAAGCCTGCCTACCATTTTTGTCAATCGCTGCTTAACTTTCATAAGGTATTTACCTGTATTCAGATCTATGTTGATAACTTCGTTAACATGACACGCCTCTTTTTTCCAGTCAGCTGTTGACCCTGCAAACTGGAATCAATGAGCTTGTCCGCAAGAATGACTCTTGGACCCGCTTCTTAAGGACAACAAGAATCCAGAATGAAATCACGCGGTATAAAGAACAGATTAATGACATGCGATCCGACTTAGGGGTATACCTCCTTTTTGCTATTCTCCCCATACTGCTGCTCAACTACTTCATAGCTTGAGGTCATCATCCGTATATATATGAGTGGGTTGGAAGACCAGCGACCCCGTCATTTGGTCCAGTGCTTTTACATTCTCGATGCAATGAATAAAATCATGAATGTGCCGGTGGAATGGTGTCTTAGCTTCAATGTATTGAATCGGTTTCATCAAGCCCAAATGCACCCAAGACTGAAACTGTTTACACAGGCCCTTGTAAAACTTATCAAATGTCGGTTTTGCGAGCACTCTGGATACGACGTGATCAAGCGAGGAGATTTTTTGCTATCTCTCCAAAGAGCGGACGGGATACGAGAGTGGCTGTTTGAATCCAATCCTGACAGATGGCTCCCTCTCATAGAGCCTGGAGTTACCATTACCATGGATATCCATTTCAGGGACAAGTCATATGATTTACCCAACTGTTCAAAGTGTCCGTCTTGCCATTATTTGTCCGCAAAAAACTACTCAGGAGAAGGAGGATATATTGAGTGGTATTCCGTGTACTAAAACATCCCATGGCATGAATTTTGATCTCTTGTTAGCCCCCGATGTGAAACGCTGTTCCAGGACTGGAGTACCTACGATGTAGATGTACCATCAAATGTCAACCAAGACATGGACGATGTGGCCCTTTCCAAGTCAACCACACTGATAGGACCACTGGCCCCATCCAAATTTCCAGGGAAATCAAACAGTTCTAGTACACGAGAACTCCATGTGAATGATGACAAGTATCAAGATCCATTCCATTTCTTTCGCCGTTTTTGGGTTGAGTCGTACAGTAATGAATTTCTCAATCCCATCCCATACTTTGTATTAATATGGTTCTCATGCTTCTAGTCTATCATGTACTGCCTGCACTTCACTCTGGAGCATCCAAAGGACGTTCGGGCACAATAAGACATTTATTATTAGAAGAAAATGTTGATGTGATGGCTGTTGAAGGTAAGGATCATAATGTTGGGACTTTCTAGCCTGGCTTTTGCACTTGCAGATCACTGTCAAAGAACTCCACTTCACATTGCTGCAGAAAAAGGATGCTTGGGCACTGCTAAGTTTTTGTTGGATCATAATGCTAATGTGCATGCTAGAGGTGAGGAGATACAGTCTTGAAAAGTCTTGGCTTGACTTTGATACTTGCAGATGCCATTGGAGACACTCCACTTCACCGTGCTGCATTATTAGGACACTTGGACACTATTAAACTTTTGTTGGACCATAATGCTGATGTACATGCTAGAGGTGAGGATGTGTAGTCTTGAAAAATCACAGTCTGACTTTTATACTTTTAGATTACAATGGACAAACTCCACTTCACTATGCAGCACTTGGACACTTGGACACTGTTGAACTTTTATTGGATCATAAAGCTGATGTGCATACTAGAAGTGTGGATATATAATCTTTAAAATGTTTAGTCTGACTTTCACACTTGCAGATAATGATGGGGAAACTCCACTTGGCCTTGCTAAGAAGTACAAGCACTGGAATATTGTTAATCTTTTGTTGCATCAAATGAATGCTTGATAGTAAGGCTCAAGATCATGAGTGCATACCTTTTACACAGATTTCTAACAGAAATTGGAACAACAGCAACAATGTTATCCTCCTTTTTGGTCAAAATGTAACTGTAAAGGAATGTTTTGTACTTGAATATATGGTGGCTTCCATCCAGAACAATGTAAAAACAAAAATTCTAAAATATCAACCAAAAGTGGAGTATTTATTGGATTCAAATGAGAGTTCCTATAAGACCAATGCAACAGCCAGAAGTGACAATTGTATGACCTAGTAGGAGATACCAAACAAAGAGGGTCTCAAAGACTCTATATAATGATGATTCTCCTTCTGGGTATAATAAGAATTCTTATTGTGTAGATATAGTTATTAACAAAAATTTACTACTAGTCACATAGGGTTTTTGACATTCATTTGAGCAAAATATACTATTACATTTCTCACACACCATATTCAGTACTGTCCCTTCTATCAGGTCTATGAGCAAGAATGGAGGGAACACACCAAGAGCAGAGAATGTTCTGGGAATTAGTAGGACAAATATACTTGTATTAACTCAACAAACTGGTGAGAGCATTGTAGAGTCAAATTCAGAAAGCTTCTAGCAGTCTACTTCTATTAGATAGGGGTTTTAATTCTAAAGTTGTCATGTTAGTATTGGAAAAAGAAGTTAAATGCAACCCATGATGAGGCCCATCTAGCCACTGACATATATGACTTATTAATTTATTTCACTCTTCAAAATATAGGATGTAATAGTATCAATCACAAGGCTCTAGACATAGCCTAGAACATTAGCAACATCAGGAGTTGGAAAGGCAAAAGTAATTGTATATATTCTGTTGTACTATGAAGTGATGATATGTATATGTATGAGATGTACAGGAAAGATCTCCAAGACAGTAGAATGTAAGCAAGAGTAAGACATTTGATGAGTATGGCTACCAAAGTTGATTAGTGATGGTTTGGTTTGCCAGAAGTTTTTTCAATTCTCCTCCTCAAGCTGACATCATTCTAAGAAGTTGTACTTTATCTTTAAAATCAGGGCATGGTAAGGCTTTGGTGAATATATTAGTGTAATTCTATTTCAATATGCAGTGGAAGATTGTAATTTTGTCAGAAGCCATACATTCATTTACAAGATGATGTCAAATATCAATGTGCTTATTGCATGCATGAAAAACAGCATTACTTATGAGATGGCAGATTGAAAATCAGGATAAGATCTGTTGGTATGTTGGTGGAATGTTCAAGTTCAATAACAAGTAAGCATATCCAAATGATTTCATGCATGGCATGACAAAGGACTATGTATTCTGCTTCTATGCTGAAAAGCATAACAGTAGATTGTTTCTTGGAGTTACAAGTTGCTGGTCCTCTACAAATTATAGTAATGTAGCTGAAAACAGAGTATCAGTCATTAGAACCATTTCCCCAAACAGCATCAGAGAAGATTTGAGCAATTTTGGTATGGTCAAACATGGCAAGGGCATATTTGATGCCTAGGTCAATAGTCTCTTTAAGGTAGCAGAATACATGCTTGATTACCATCCAATGTTTATATGTAGAGTGAAATGGTCTAGTGGCTATATCTGCTCAGAGAAGTATACCAATAGCAGAAGAATATTGGTGTTGGATGTTGTTATAGTGTGGATTGTTGTCATTGAACTTGTGAAGCTTGGTGTTTGAATCCAAAGGTATATGGACTGGGTGAGCATTTTTCAGTTCCATACATGCAAGGATCTTTTTGGTGTACAGGCACTGCAACAGTTTAACAGCACCATTACTAAGGTGAGTAATAGTGAGGCCAACAATATGTTGAGCCCTTTCTAAATTGGTGATCAAAATCTCAATTTGAGTTCTTGTTTGACAATAAGAATTGTTTTGTCAGTGAGAGCAAATATAGACATATCATTGACATGTATAGCAACAATGGTGTGAAAGTCATCAGTTAAATGGATGTATACACATTGGTCTGATAGGAGATGTGTGAAATCAAGTTCTTTGAATAATGCATCAAGGACTTTGTTTCCCTCATAGCTTGCCTATTTAAGGCTATAAATGGTCTTGAGTAGTCTTAGAATGCAAGGTGAGCCATCTTCAAACTAGACAGTTGAGTAAGATAAATGTCTTTATGAAGATGAGCATTGAGGTATGCTCTGATAATATTAACAGTGTGAAACTTGAATCTGTATGCTGTTGTGAGGGCAATCAGGATAAAAAGCATGTCTAAGTATATTATGGGTGCATAAGTCTCCAAATAGTCAATTTTTAGCAGTTGAGTAAAGCCTTGAGCAACAAGATATAACTTGACTTGGACAAAATTTCTATTGCCATTGACTTTGGTTTACCATACCCATTTGGATTTAATTGGATCATATCCTGGGGGTAAGTTGGCAAGTTTGTAATTTTCAATTTTTTTAAGTTAACCAAGTTTGGCTTGTATAGACTCCCTCTATAAATTGCTGGACAAAGCTTCATCAATGTTAGAGGGCTCGCTATACTCATTATTGAGCAGCATGATGTTAGATGCATCTGCAACTAGTGCATCAGTTGTGTTGCTTGTGTTAATTAATGGTGTTTTCAATGGTCATGCTGCTGGATTGTTCAACAGTTAGTAATTAAGTGTTGGCATCATGGAAATTCATGGCAATTTAGGTCAAGGTACAATGAGAGGTTTAGTATTCTTAGGTTTGAATTCTGTTGTTGTATCAACATGTGGAATCAAAGATGAGTTTTGATCCTTTATGGGCTTGTTATTAGTCAACTGGATAATACTCTCTCCTTTGAGCTGCAAAGGGTCAAAAACTTGATTTTCCTTGGGGGTTTTTAGTGTATCATGTACAAAAATGACATTTTACAATATCAAGACTTTGTGGATATCAGAGTTGTAGTATTTCTATGTATGCAATTCATTAGATTAGCCTACAAAGATCATTTTTCACAATTTCAAGTCTGATTTTGACAGGTCTGCACCTTTAAAAAGTACCCAACACTGAGTTCCCCATTTCTAGAGCCAAGAAACATCAAGCTTTTTTGTAGTCCACACTTTCTCAGATATGACATTATCCAGATCATAAGTTGGCAATCATTCTTGAAGTATGCAGCATAGTACACAGCTTCTAGCCAAAGGGATTTTGAAATATTATGTTGTATTATTATAGCATACACATGTTCTATGAGAGTATGGTTGACATATTCTGTAATCTTATTGTCTTCAGAAGAGTGAGGGGCAGTTGTTTATATGTGAATACCATGCATTGCACACAATGCATGTATAGTATTATTAAAGAATTCATTTCCTTGGTTACAATAGATGGCCCTGAGATCCTTTCCTGTTTGAGTCTTTA
>JABCKS010025334.1:0-16323 GCA_018851325.1 Termitomyces sp. DKA19 | reverse complement strand
AGTGTGGCACAATGATTGGTATTTGCCAGTCTTGACCCCAAAACATTATTTATTTATTTACTTGTAGATGAGCTAGATATAACCATAATCACCCTCAGTCATTCACATCCCATCGGAGTGACTGAGGGTGAGTCCATTTATATATACAGCACTTATCAATTTACTTATATTCACCTGTAGAACTTATTGTATATTTCTACAGGTAATATAATCAGTCATTCACATCTTATTGGAGTGACTGAGGAACTTACTGTACATTTCTACACCTTTCTAAATCAGGATGTGATATAGGGCAATACCCCTAACAAGAGCACAAAATAATTCAGGGACAAACTCTGAATGGGGCAGTCTGACACAATTGGCATTGACAAGGGACAATAGGATTTCCAACAAGCAGCAGTACTTATAGCAAGTAGCCTGCTCAGAAAGAACCCATAACTTGTTGGAATCCTGAGTAAGTAGCAGCAACAGTGTACTGGTGTGAGCAACACCTACACACAATGTATAAGTAAGTTAATCTAGGTACATGTGTGGTCAGTATATGTATGAGTGTAAGTAGGTATAGTAACGTACTCCCAGAGACATATAAACGAGACTGGGGATACTTGTGCGTATCGAGCAATATATATAGGTGGTCGGACAATGCAGTCGGTGGCCCGTAGTGGCCCTGTTAATACACATTCATCATGCCCGCGATGTTCCAACACCTTACCTCGGAACCCGCGCTTACAACCCGAACCACAAGAAAATGTCACATGTACATGGTTGCACGTGCTCATAGCGCTTATGGGTTTGTCGAAATGGAACGTGGGATACCTCACTTTGCCCCTGCAGGAACCAAAGCAAGAAGGAAAGATGCGTTACGAAACAACGGAACTGCAGGATGGTCATGGAAACGAGCGTGCGCTCCGGCCTCCGATACTGAGGTATAATATCTTTCAGACTGGATTCAGAAATCTACAAAGCTGCTGCGACCCCGGCTCTAACAAATTAGTGTCTTCGCATACAATTGGAGTGTTTCCATGAAACTAAGTTGGGATATACATATTTGAATCAAGTTCTTGGAAACCCGTAGACAATTCCAAGTACACTCGTGTCCAGTTATTTCGTCACCATTGATAAACGATTTTTGAGAATCTACATAGCACGAAGTTTCTCACTGAATCTTTTTTTAAGGTTAATTACAAGAGCAATAGTCTCACATGCACAAACGTCTGATTTTCCGTAGAGTTCCGAGCCGCGATGCTGTGATATTCGGTACCTCGGCCCATTCGTATGTAGTTGCGGTCGGTTACGGAATTCTTTGTTTCTGAGAATCTGATCAATCTCGAGCTCACCCCTGCATTATTGTAGCAGGAAAGAATTTGGTAAAATATGACTCGTGTTTTGCTATACACGAAATCTTGTCATGCCGCCGGGTACCTTGATCATTGTGCGGCACAAACTTTTGCACGCGAAGATAGAAAAGGTAGTGATATGTACAAGACAACGAGAACATTATCTTCGTGTGGCCTGTCTGGCCGAGGAACGTGTAGATATGTACATATCACATTTCCATTTTGTTTGAAGATCTACCCATTTAAGTATGTATCTATCCCGACTCGGAATTCCGGAAGGTGGAAAGAAACACAAAGATGATCTCTTTACATCTGCTCGGTAGTCAGATCTGTCTCCACAACTGTGGGTAGCCCAGGAACCACTCAGATGTCAATTTTAGAGATTGGTACCGGTGACAAGCATGGGACGATCAAAGGCTTGCTCGTGTGTGGGACAGGTGATTGAAGATTCGAGGAACGCAAGGCGTGTACTTAGATAGATAGAACGTAACGAATGTAGGTTCTCGGCACACGCGATTGCTCGATTCGAAAATGGGGATGAGATGCCAGTGGCAGGCAGAAAGGAAACCGAATCGATCCTTCCTTTAGTGCCGCAATCTTGATCTTGACAGGAACGAGACAGATAAAAGGTGTGAAAGCTTGTGCTGGCTGTCCTCCCCTGGAGCGTGTCCCCGCGATGGCCTCCCGTGCTCGGTCGAGGAGGCGCAGAGCTCGCTGGCTGCTGCGGTGGCCGTGATTGAGACTCCGCTGACAGGGGGAAGCGTGTGACCGTTCCTAAGCAGCTTGGAACCACCCAGCAACTACGCCTCATAGTCGCTGATCCAGGTAACGAATTGCGGCGGTCCGTACGCTCATACATTGCGGGACAACGGACAGCAGGGGACCTTTTGGCTGATAGATTGAGCAGATCTGCCTGACCACTGTGCAGCGGCAGGCCTCCAGCTGGCACCATTCCACCCATCTTTTTCAGTTTCTAACCAAAACCCCTGCTTTTCTCGGCCTTTCTTTCGGGCCAATTATTATGATTCATCTCGATCGTAATCATCTCTCTCCAGCACAAATTATATCCGACAAAATTGTTTCTTGGGATAAACCCTTTGACTCGTTTATTCCCAACAACGACCAACACTCTGTCCCCAACGTCGTCCCCGAGCCCGCCAACGTCCCCCCCACAACAACGTCCACCTCTCACAGCCCCGCCGACCCCTCCACTGCCTCTCCTACGCGGGACAGAAGCTCATCGCTGTCCCCAGCGCCGGAGACTGGCTCTCTTGTAGACTCTCCGCAGAAAGAGGAAGAAGAGGAAGATCCCCCGCGCGTAGACCAGGCGTCGCGTTTGTCTACACCGCTCAGTGAGCTCTCGCCGCCTCCGCCGGATCAAGATGAGGAGCCAGAGCTGCCGGTAAAGGTCAAGCTGGAGCAGGCGCCCAAGGAAGAACCGCCAAAATCTGCACCAACACCTTCGATCGAGTCACCTATGACGCCTACGTCTTCGTCTGTGTCCAATATGCCCAATGACCCCAAGGTCGTGTCCATTTTGGATCTCAATCTGGAGTTGCTAAAGTACATACTGCGCTGTGACTCTTAGTGTGCCATTATACTGATTGCCTTTTGTAGAGTATGCATGGAGTTTCAGAGCAGGGGCATTCCAGTTCTCGAGCCTCGTTTCTCACAGTGCGTTGCGTTCTATTTACTTCACCTTGGTCCTGTGCCTCACAGCTGCCAGATACTCCATCCGTTTGCAGTCGAATTTAACTTGGCTAGCAGCTGCGGCCGATCACAGTCGTGCGGGTGTAAGTTTTATTCTTACGGTCGCCACTTTAAATGACCTATGTCCCCAGAACCACAACAATGTACCCCTCCCTACAATGGACCCTCCACCCTCGCTGGATTTTGGCAACATGGAACGTATCCAGCAACTCTACTCTGAACTTCCTTCAATATTTGCCAAAGAAATCGCTCGACGGCAACAGATCGGTACCATACATTCTCTGGCCCCACCATCAATGAGTAATGGAGTCAACGCACTCAAACGCGGGGCCTCTGAAGAGCTTTCCGCCAATGAGATTGCGATGAAACGACGGAACATCGGTGATGGCCCTAAATCTTCTCTGTCCTCTTCAGGCTCAATGCCACCACCAACAACAATACCCATGACGCCTATGAACCCCTCTGTCCCCTCCGCCAACCCCAACCATTTCTCACTCTCCATATCAAATGGAACCCACACGCCCATGTCTAACTCAATTTCAATTTCAAACCCAAACCCCAACCCGTCCTCCAACCCCGTCTCTCCACAACGCGGCGAAACACAAACACAGGTGGGCCCGCTCAACCCCGCAGCGGCGGGTCTCAACCTAAACCCGACGGACGCACAGCTGGCGGCTGCCAATCGGGAGCGAGCCAGACAGGCGCAGATACGTGCGGCACAACAACAGCAACAACAGCAGCAGCAGCAGCAACAACAACAACAACAACAACAACAACATCAACATCAACATCAGCATCAACAGCAGCAGCAGGCGGCTGCGAGGCAGATGTCGCCGCCGTCATCGATGGCTCATGGTGGTGTCGGGATGGGTACGTCCGCGAGTCCTGTGCCGGTTCCGAATCCTGGGATTGGAATGGGGACAACAAGTATGGGTGGGATGAGCGGAATCAGTGGAGGCATGGGAAGTGGGATGGGTGGAATGGGAGGCGGGATGGTTGGAAACATGGGAGGCGGGATCGCTGGAAACATGGGAGGTGGAATGGGTGGAAACATGGGAGGCGGGATCGCTGGAAGCATGGGAGGTGGAATGGGTGGAAACATGGGAGGTGGAATGGGTGGAAACATGGGAAGTGGGATGGGAGGAGGTATGAGCGGGGCAATGCCGGACCCGAATATGCAGCAACAACTGCTTAGGGTTCTGCAGAACCCAAATCATCCGTTTTTGCAGTACATGCTGAGGAACGTGCCGAATTTCGAGCATCTGAGTGTCCCGCAGCAGATGCAGAAAATGATGATGATGCAGGTCGGTTTCTGGTTTCATCTTTTCCTCTCATCCTATTTGACTTACCTTGCGTATCTTACAGGCCCAAATACAGCGCCAACAACAGGCCCAGCAGGCCCAGGGCGGTCACGGACAGATATCGCATATGGGGAAGAGCCCGATGGGGCAGATGCACCCTTCAATGCAAGGCATGGGTCCACAAAGCGGGCATAATGCGAACATGCCATCGTCTAACGGTTCGTTTCCCGGTGCCGGAGGTATGGGTGGCCCACATCCTGCATCGCCGATCCCACCACAGTCGCCTATGGTCCCTCAAAACGGCGGTATGTTTGGGATGGATGGTATGGGTGCCGGTGCCGGTGCCGGTGGCATGGGCGGCGGTATGGGTGGCGGCGGCGGTGGCATGGGTGGTAGCGGCGGCATGGGCGGCATGGGAGGCGGTGTCGGTATGGGAGGCGGTATCGGAGGTGCAGGAGGAATGGATTTGCGCGGTATACCGAACAATATGAACCTCAATAACCTACCACCTGCGCAGCGGCAGCTAATGCTCATGCAACAATCACGCATCGGTGGCGCCGGTGTCGCCGGAGCTGGTCCTGGAGTGCAGATGCCTGGTGGAGGTATGGGCGGTTCGGGGATGATGATGAATCCTCAGCAGCAACAGTACATGCAAGAGCAGAATCGGATTCGGCAAGAACAACAACAAAGGATGGTGCAGGCGCATGCTCAGCAACAGCAGCAGCAAGCCGCAGCGGGAGCCGGAGCAGGTGGGCTGATCCCCCCTGGCTCACCGATGGCAGGTGACCCCATTTTCCCGGCCCTACGTTCAAATCCTACCTCAATCCCCGGTATTGCACGGAGCACACGGTCTCCATCGGATGGAGCAGTGAGTCCGATGGCGCCTAGGGCAGGTCCTGGTCCTTTACCTGGCCCAGGTGGAAGTGGGAGACCGCAGGAGGAGTACGCGAGAGTCATGCAGATGCAGCTGCAGAGAGCGATGTCGGCGGCGAGCCCAGTATATAATGTCAACCAGCAACAACAGGGATCTGCCGGCGGTGCGGGTGCATGGCAAGGAAATCAGCCCGGGAATCAGCAACAGCAGCAACATCAGGCAATGCAGATGCAGCAGCAACAACAACAGCAACAGCAACAGCAACATGGCTCGTCATCTGTGTATGGGATGTCGCCCTCCGGGAGCGCCGTTGGGATGTCGTACGGAGGTGGTGGAGGTGGCGGTGTAGGGGGGAATGGAGGAGTAGGTATGGGAATGAACGCCCCGTCACCGTCTAATTGGGGACAGGGTTCTCAGGGAAACTATCCGTTTACGCCGTCACCTCATCAACCGGATCATGGCATGCAGATGCAGCAACAGCTACGACATATGTCTGCGACTCCTGGGCCACCGATGCAACCGCAAAATATGGGCGTGAGCATGGGCATGGGTGTGGACCAGGGGATGGGGATGGGGATGGGGATGGGCAGTGAGTTTGACCTTTTTAATTGGGCTGGGCAGTAGACTCCGTTGGTCGGTTTCGGGTGGTCGCTATCTGTCATTCATGATGATTGATCATATTTTTTTTTATCTCGTCGAAGTCAAAAAGTCCCACCTGGACCACCGCCACTTCCCTCCTCGCGACTTGGAGTGTGTGGTTGCGATTGCTATCTGCCATTACATGCATCCGTAATCATCAGGCGCTTTTTTTCATGCCTGCCGAGGATTTTTCTAGCATCGTTTCTTTGTGTGGCTGTCGCCACTTTGGTGATTATTTTGCTTGGTATTTTATCCCATCTTCTCATTCTGTTGATACTTACTAGTGATCCACTTTGTTCTTTTCCTCTCATTTTTCATCAACGACTGACTTTTTGTGTGGCCTCTTGATTGAAATCTTCTGTTCTTCCCTCCGTCTGTGTCGCAAATGGATATGATATGTAACTATACTGTATGGCCACGCATTATTGATGATAACCATTACTCGTGTTCTCGCTTTCTTGTTTATACAAATAAGCATCTCCCTCTCATCCCTACTTACCCGTAGTTTCCGTCGGTTGTCGACCTTACTGTATATACGTAGACACTTCCCAAAATATGACGCCACGCGATAAAGTTTGTCACACTAGAGCTATATAGTAGATAATTGCAGACATCCTCTGAATTTACAGGCAAAGTGTCGTTGATCAACCCCAAACCTCTTATGAAACATGGGGCCTGACGATTCGCTCACATGAATCCGTGAATTCTGAGCGCGCCAGTGGCCTCATAATTGGAATCCCTCAATAGACTCGCTGTCAAGATACATTGGCCACGGTGGGGTACGTACACCATTGTACTACTACCATCATCCGTATGTGTTTTCATCAAGATAAGTGTCCCTTTGCAAACCGGTTTGAAGACTCCCCTCTGTGCTCGACAGGTTATGCCTCGCTTGCAGATAAATGACGGACTTCTGCAGATGTGGAACTTGCATTCGAAGGAAAAACTACGGATGACGGCCTTCTTATCAGAAAAGGTTTTGCTTTACACTTCTTCGTCGTGCGTTCATGTCCTATATGGTATCGACACACGTCTCTTTTCATGTCCACGGTCCACCCATACAAGATCGCTGAAGGATAGCCAAGATCAAGCGATGGCGCGTTTAGGGGGAGTACAGGAATATGAAGGTGTCAATAATAGATGGCTATGATTACATAGCATACTTCGAGACCATCAGACCAATCAAAACGCAGAAATTCAAGCTTGAGACAAGGAAAAGGTGATTGATTGATATGGATAAGATTGATATGTATGTACTGATGTGGTGTCATTGCCAAAGGCGGCCCACAGTTCGATCAATCAACTGCATTTGATCACTCAAATGGTGTTTGCAAAGCTCCAGAACCACGAGAAGGAAGCTTTCTTCTCCCTTCTTGACGAGTATGTCGTATGTAGCGATGAGATCTACTTCATCTGATCTCCTGTAACGCCAGGTATTTTGCATCCCGACCTGATGTATTTGGGAAGTTTGCTGCGACAAGTTCCCCTGATAGTTCTGGGGCTGGATATGGTGGAACTCCCTCAGCTGCTGCATCTGCGGCACACCGTGCGTTTGTCTCCTCGGGGTCTTCCAATCACGGAGTGTCAAAGTCGATGATCTCGAACAGTCCTGTGAGCTCGTCTTCGAGCATGTGTGCGTTGCACTCACGATCACTTTGTCCGACCTCTCGTCAGGAGCCAGACCCAGAGCCAGAAGTTCACAGCAGCGTTGCTGGTCGAATTGCCGCGTTTTCGGGACGGAATAACAATGACCATGCACCACCTCATCGAACCGCACCTCCTGCTGCTAAGCCCACTGGCGCATCAGGGCTCGTATCCAGCAAAGTACTTGCTTCCTTGCTGGTCCAGTAAGAATGTAAGCATTGACATATACCCTGACAGAAAATAGGAGACTTTGATACCTCATCAAAGGGAGCCATGGTCGGTTCGTTATTCCAGGGGAACAAGAATAAGAATCCTCAGGCTGCGGCGCCCCTACATCCGCCAGCTTTCCCATCCAAAAAGAATACGTTTGCACCGCCGCCTACTCGTCATACGTCCGAGACCCCCGCGCCTCCCAGGCGGCAACCCGAACCCGAACTCGAACCGGAGTCAGAACCAGAGCTGGAAGATACCCATGGAGAATGGGCGTTGGCTTTGTATGATTATAACTCTCAGGTGGGCTGAGTTGCTCTTCTATTCTTCTTTGCGCTGATACACCCATCCCTCGTCTAGGATCCAGGCGACCTCCAAATCAAGGAGAACGAACATGTGCTAGTAACAGAACGGACTTCAGACGATTGGTACCGCCCTTTACCTCTTCCCCGGATTGTGATATTGATTAATCAAAACTACAGGTGGACAGGGGAGTACAATGGCCACAAGGGGTTGTTCCCTGCTTCGTATGTTAAACTTGTATAACATACCATGCAGTCATCTATCCATGCGGGCATCTATCATGCGGGCATCATGCATCTGTCTCAAAACATGGATCTCGTTTTGAACGAGCGCTGAATTCTGATCTGTGTATAATTCTCCATGGAGCAATGGAATGGTATTTGTCATGTGCTTTTGCCAATGTTTACGGCTAAGCACTCTTCGCCCTAAATTCGAGGACTTGAGTATTCAAGAAGCACGTGATCCGTTCGGTCTCAAAATCGTACGTCCACTTTCCCATCATACCATACATGGCGCGTAACAAACGGCGATACTGAATTCACGACTTTACCTTCCAGTCATTGAAGACAGCACGGCAACACTTTCTTCACTTTCATCGATGAAAGATCCGGAAAGATTCGTTGGGGTATCACTGAACATGTTATCTAATGTCTCACCAGAGTTTTCCTTCTCTGGACCACTGGATCCATCATGATAACACACGCTTTCAGGATTGCAAAAAAAATGTTAATGCGTACAAAAACACACTTATGTCCTTTCCATCCTCTTTTTAGGTCTTGAGTTTGGACCACATTGTTTTGTTGGTTTCGGCCACAGCTCATTTCCCAGGTTTTTGAAATGACCCACTTCAAAGCTTGCCTAGTCATTTTTTCCGAGATACAGAGCGCGTTGTACATGCCGTAGAATGCGTATATGACGAGAAGAAGTCTTAATTTGGATGTATAATATCAATAGTACTGTAAAAAAAGTGTAAATAAATCCTTGGTCTGCGTAGGCATCTGGACAGCTACTATCTCTCCAGGACTGCGCATCAGAGCTCTCAATTTTTCGTCTCTCGCCGGCACTAATCAGAGCTTAGTGAATTATCATGCAAAATCACGTGGGCGCGTTCTAACTGTTTACAAACCGGCAACAGGTCCATAGGGCGTTCTCAGGCAAACCTGAAGTTAATGCGCATGTTGAAACGGAATATTTTTCCCTGCCATTTTTTGCGAAACCCTTATATGTAATGTTAGGCACGGACAAGGGTTTATGTTTCTCACGCTAGGCACTGCCTGCAAGGGGCTTGTCGCTATGTTTATGTTCCTCACAACAGGCTCTACACGCCCGCGTGGCTATGTTTCTAACGCGCTGGACACTCCGCGGCTATGACAGATCAGTGTACTCTGCTGATGATCGACGGTGTCTACACCAAACACTTTGGCACAACCTGTTCGCCTTTACATATTAATTGTCGCGATTCCACCGGTTCCTCTCATTCAGTACTGTACCATACAAAATATGGCAACAAGCAGGGAACGCGAATCTCAATATCGGCCTTTGAACGAGGCCATTCACTACGACATGTCCCAGCCAGATCTTGGCCTTGGGACCCTCGAATTTGGAAATCCTCATTCAGGATCAGGCAAATCTGTGCCAAGCGTCCCTTTGCTAGTACCTTTGCGCCGATCTGTAGCGCGTCCGGATACTTCTTTCAAACCTCCCCCGGCCTACTCCCTCAGGACACCCTCGGCCTTACTTAGGAAGCAGCCCCTTGCGACTGGTTTCGAAATACCTTACTGGAAAGAAATCCTTCTTCACAGTGCTTCATGCCTTATGTCCTACCCTATTCTACTAGCCGTGACATCATTCGCACACAATAAAACAATTTTCTGGGCGCGATTCATTGTCGGTGTGGGCTGTGGGCTCGTTGGCTTGTGTCTCGGATACAGTATCCTTACGCTCGCGAAAGGTCATCTAGAGGCTGCAAGTAAGTTCTCCCCGTATGCGGCGTCTCCCACGAGCTAAAGCGGTGTTTGTCAGCCTGGGCCACAGTAATACACCACTCACATTATAACGATTCCCCAGGTGTACGCCTGAGGGATTTGGCAGCTACCACGGATAATCCGACGAGTGTCTTAACTGCCCTCCGCCTACTGTGGAATAGGACAATGCATCCCGCTACAGCGCGACGATCTCGACCAGACTACGAGTGAAACAACATATTTTCATACTACCGACATCGAACTGATTTGATTATACAGTCAACGACCGTGGTCGCTGTTTATAGTCTTCTTTCTGCTACTTGTCTCGATGGCTGGTACCTTGACGTTCATTCTCGGGCGTTTGATCAATATTGACACCACCCTCATCGTACGCCCTTCCAGTTCTCTTAGTGTGGCGTCTTTCACCGTCTATTTATAGCACCAACGAGAACGATACAAAGAGATCAGTATCAAAGGCGATAACTCTGACAATGATATAGCAAATGCTATTGGATTGAACACTACTGCATTTAGTGTCTGTTTCCTTCACCTATCATTATGCATTCTAGGACATTGATCTGATTGTAAAAGGACCTTACTCTGACTTGGACTATGGCGCCGTTCTCAGCCCACGGAGGACTCCCACCTGCGGTTTCCTTACTTTGGGACAACGATACCATCTATTTTTCAGAGACCATCATGTCGCAACTGCTTCCAAATGGAAGCGGTTTCGGTACATTTGATACGAAAGCAACAGGACCTTCTAATCCCTCAGTGAGCGTCAACAATAGCACAGAGGTCCTCCCGGGCTCTATCCTCAGGTGCTTAAACGACATTGTCAGATGTGACTGGCTTACCACTTAGACTCAACTTCATAGATTCTCAAAATGGGGCATTCGGATTCGATGCGCCAAACTTCCTGATCCAGACGTGAACCTGTAAGTTGTCCCTTATTAATGTGTAACGTTCCAATTGACTGCTCGAAAGTATTCCAATGTTGAATAACTCTGCCCGCCACAGCTACCTTTTTACCCCGCGGGCTGTCCTTGCTTTTTTGTTTAAATCCTTAGGACTGGACTATTCGGAGTCTGAAATCGGACCATTTAACATTACGAACGTGTTACAGGGCAATGATACACTTCCTGCGGCATTCAATAGTAATGACATAGCCATTGGAGGTGAGTGACCTTTCAGGATTCTAGCTTCCTGCTCCCAAATAATCGCACAGTTGTATTCTACGACGACGGAGTGTCGCACAGCTACTTCAGTCGTCCATTGACCATGGGTAAGATGCCGCACTGAGAGACTGGAATCATCATTCTTATTTGAAATTAGGTGAAGACGGAAAAGGCTGGACCTCGATTGAAGAAGTACTTGTGAGACTCAACACTTCCTACACCCCAAACGGCAAGTTCGCGCGCGAAAGTGATCAAAGTGGACCCGATATTCAAGGAAACCCTACAATTGGATATGACGCTGCGGTCTGTGTGGAACGCTTCGAGCCCTGGATTGTGGAAGTTTACAATAGCACAACCGGCTTACCTACCACGTTGAGGATCGTAGAACCAGGAAACACGGTTGGCTCGCAAGACATGCTAGAAGTCCAAGGAAAACTCGTTGGGCCTCCCCTTTCTGTGACGAATCCTGATGCCCACCAGCAGCTGAACTCTAGCAAACTGGCTGACGTGTATGTCTACTTCTCACCCTTTGTAACCAATCAGACCCAGACTATGGCTTTCAGTTACGACGATGCCCACCAAAATGGTATCAACCAGCTGGTCAAGGTTCGTCCCATGGCTGTTTCTCTTTCCAGGATTGATCATCAACATAGGATAATGGACACGACGCAAAGTATGCCCCCTCACCTATGGTTAGATTACTATCTCTTCTTTTATGGAAAATGCTTTATCGATAAGTATCTGGCTACTAGGTGGTTTCTTACACCGGGGGGCAAGGTCCTTTAAACTATACGAATCTATCGCCTTTCTACCTTGCTCGGGCTCGTGGACTCGCAGATGCCACCAACATACTGCCATATTTCTCTGGAACTGGAGACATCCTGGCACGGCAGTACCAAGACCTTGTCCTTTCAAAAACATCGATTAGCCCTTTATACATGAGCGTCTACCTAGGTCTCATCCTCCTTCTTGGGCTATTGGCTGGTTTTTTCGTGCCGAAACCTCCGTTGAATGTTCCCCACCGCGGGTTCGAAGTTTATTCCTGGATTGCAGCTTTCTATGCTGGCGAGTTGGTGGAGATCGGTGGCATGCCCGGGATCGAGAAGAATTTGGAGTTGCACGAAATCGCGCAGCAAGTGGGCGACGTCAAATTCCGCTACATGGCGAAAGAACCACAAATTTAGAGTAGACCGGCTCTTTCGTTCTTGCGTTCGACATTTGTTTTATCTACCACATCATACATTGCGTGAGCTACGGGATATAATGATGATTAGTTTGTACTGTATTCTTCTTTGTTCAAGATTAATTACTCCTTGAGCGAGTTATCTCTACCACAATTTCTGTCTGCGTTGATCGACACTCCCCAGGGGTCAACTATGCGTCAGACTACTGTCAAATACTTGCATCTACGGATCTGAGCATAAACACCGGGACAAGGAAGCCTGAAGATCCCGAGTGTCATCTGTGATAGATCCAACCAACATAGAAAGATTGTCATTGAACTTACCTTGGCTTCATTGTCATTGAACTTACCTTGGCTTCCTCGACAGGAAATAGCCTATAGCCGTGACTATGCGAGCCTCTCTGAGGTATGTAGGTTAGGTGCTTGTGTGAAAGACCTCGTCAATGATGACTAGTTTGTTTCCCAATCACTCTCAAATTCTTAGTATGGAGTGTGCCGTCGGTCCTTTTCATGACTCGAAGTTATGTCTTTTTTGGCTCAGTTGATCAGCCTCTCTGTTCTGCAAGATATCTCAGAGACTGGCGACCTGTGGCAACTTGGAGATCCTACCGACTGTTTAGTAGGGGAGAATACTGGTTGCCTCAAGGTTTGTCAAACCTTTCCCAAGAATCCCTGGTTTAAAAATGTGCAAAAAAATGAGTCAACCCAGGCTCGAACTGAGGACCTTCTGTGTGTTAGACAGATGCGATAACCAACTACGCCATCGACCCATATGAACCTAGACAAAGGGCGCATATAGATAACAAATGTGGATCGCATAGGAAGAACATTCAACGTCAAAGTCATATGCGCACGAAGACACCCATGTAGAAGAACCAGGAGATGGCTTCGATCAAGAGAAAGATGATGCTGCGGGCAGGATGGTCATTGTACTTGTGGGAATTGGGCTTGAGCGAGCTCTGTGGATGCGTTGGGAAGGACCGAAGGGAGCAGAGCTGTATTGAAATGAGTTTGATGGGGACAGGGGGAAAAGGCTTTAGCGAGGAAGACCTGAATGAGAGGACGTTACGATGCTGACCAGACTAGATCCAAGGATGATGACTGGGAAGCCGCGCGAGAGAGTCTCAGCAAGGATTTCAATTGCATAGAGCGCACAAGAAGAGGATGAGTGTCACGATAGGATGTACACATCAGGACTGTCGATGTGGTCCACTCTGAAGTCAGGCCAGATAATGTGCCTCAAGTAGTGCGAGGAACGTGGCGGGGAAGTATGGGCCAAATTTGCGCTGGACGTAGTCCGGCCTGCGGCGACGGTGCGCTGGCCGAGCTGCATGCCGAGCTGAGCCAGGCAGTTGTCGTTCATGAGCAAAACTTTCTTTTGCCAGACAGTTCCACATGCACCCAAGCCAAGCTTATTCGAAAAACTATTGCAACCAAGGTTGAACCAAAATCATTGGCACCCCTTTTCCACAACTGTATTCCTTTGTCATCAGTTTCTGACGTCAGTAATTAGAAGCAGGCCAGCTTGGTAGGGAGATAATTAAGGCAAAGCATCACTTGCGCACAATTGAAATATCCAGGGCGTATCATTCTTGAATGTCCCATTCTCCAGCCATGGCTTTTCGCAAGCTTTGTCAAAGAAATCTTACATTGCTAACACAAATTGTACTTCCATACCATTGATACGTCTGCCACAAACTGAGGCAGACGGTGAGTCGAGTAAGAACCCCAATATACCCTAAGAAACGCCGAAAACCGTAGGCATGCGTCGAAAACTGTAGACGTGGGGAAGTTTCACCTTTTAAAAGACCCAAAGAACACGTATCCACGACGACCGAGGCAGGCAGGAAGCGAGGGTGGGAAACAGTGATCCAAGAAGTCGGAATCGGAAAAGGGAGGGCTGATGAGGTGGCAGTGCTCGGCGGAGGAAGAGAATCTCAGAACAAATTCCGAGATCAATCTTCCATCAAAACTGACCTCACCCATCAACCTGTCACCGATTTCCATCCCGCCACCCATTCTCACCTGAAAAGCAACTTCGAACCCTCATCACGACTTGCAGCAGCCATCAGACAATGAGGGTAATGCCAGGAAGGGATGGGAGGAAGATAGAGAGGAGCGAGGGCATGAGAAAGAAGAGAAAGGAAGTTGGCCAAAGAAAATGGTGGAGCAATCATCAGCTGCAGTGCAAAGTGCCGGCAAATGCAGTAACCAAGGCCTAGACCTGGTAATTTACTGTTCCAAACATCGTTACATGTAAAACATGATGAATCATCATGCCATCCACATAGGTCCATGCATGATGGGGCAGGTATAAAGGGAAGGGGAATTCCAAGCATTCAGGCAAGCAAGTACTTGCCATGGCTTGGAATCCCCAGGAAGCAGATCTTCTAGGCTTACAAGCAATTGATTACTTTGGGAAAATTAGTGAAATATACTATTTGAGCCCCATTCACTAGTCTAAGACTGTCTCTTTTTTTTGGATCAAAATCAATAACCTTCTATTGAAGTAAGGATTTGCTGTAAATAAGCCCTGAACCTTGGTATAACCTGAGTACAACTCCTTTGGCTGAGTTTGTAAGAACTTAGCATCTTTGTCCAACTCATATTTTGCATCACTATCAACACTAAAACAGCTTCTCTGTCCTCCAATCAAGGAATGCTGGTAGGATGCATCTACTGTCAGGGGTTGCCCTGTTTCACTCATTTCACCTCATTTCACCTCACCTCACCTTACCTTGGAGCTATCATTCTGTTGCTGTTCCATTGAGGCATATGCATTGATGCACATGCATTGACATGTCAATGATGACACATGACTTTGATCTATGAGGTTAGGGTTTAGCACCTTGTCTCACCTTGTCTCACCTTGCCTCACCTCATTTCACCTTGCATTTCCTAAGTAACCCACTGATTGGATTATGTATGCCAATGCATTAGTGGTTGCACATGACTCCTCCAACTACTGTATAGTCAGTCTCACAGTGTTGGAAATCTAGAAGGTCATACTGGGCATTAGGAGTCCTTAGACTTATTCTCTTTGCATCTCCCTTTGCCAGGTGGGTAGTTAGGTTGTATATTTAGTAGAGTGCTCAATAGACTTTGGATCTTTCTTTACCAGTGATGAGACCCATCTGTTGCTGAGTACCATTAACAACATCTCTATCAATCTTATCTCCATAGCACATGACTTAGGAATACATCATGAGGGGTCTGGACCTAAAGTCTGGAACAAAGTAGCCTTTTGCACAAGACCTTAGCAATCATGAGATTTTGGGATCACAAGCACTCATCACATGGAGCTGAGATCTTGGATCTAAAACAACCAGGCTAAGAACCTTCTTAGTGACAATTGCTAGTGACAATCCTTAGCAACAGTCATACTTTGCTTTCAAAAAGACAGCCTTTCATAGACACATAACTTCTTGGCTCCTTTGATTTTCTTGATTATAAGTATATGGAATGACATCTACACTTCAAGTACTGATATACAGTATGATCACTTAGACTTCCATTTTGATGATTGTTTATTTTTCCATTTGACACATTTTGTATACATTTCTAACATTGCATACTTATGAATGGTTACCATCCAAACAACAGTATAGAACCTCAAACATCTTGACAGATGTTGTTACCTTTAGCAACCAATTTTCCATTCTTGATTATATTACTTACAACAGTATAAATACCCTCTGTACATACCTAGTTCAACATGAAAAAGAAGGATTATAGTCCACCATTGCCTACTGCAGCCTTGGAGTGCTCTGCTCATTGTCTTCCTTGGCTTCAGACCTCACTCTTGGTCTTCTTTGTCACTGTCAACAGCTTAGTGGCAGCCTTAGCAGACTCATCTTTGATTTAGCATGGTACCAAGTATAGGTGCCTTATAGTGTCATAGCAATTTAGCAATGTTAGCAACTACAGCTAGCAACTAGTTTTTGTGTCTGTTCTCCAACTTTCCTTTATTTTGACTTATG
>JABCKS010025333.1:0-17821 GCA_018851325.1 Termitomyces sp. DKA19 | reverse complement strand
GTAAGTGAGGGTGGGGGGGGGGTTCGGGCCCAGGGTCCCCGGCCTTGGGCGGGGGGGGGCGGGGGGGGGGGGGGGGGGGGGGAGTAATTCTGGTCCTACATATGGAAGGTCTCCATACCTGGGGCCAAGTTAGAGTGAAGTCAGGCCAAGAGTCTCACTGTCCTGGCCATGGGCTAGTCAAACAGCCTGCCAGAGGGGTTGAGGTTTTGGAGTAGGGTGGAGGCTGCATCCAAGTTGTCCTGATGTCAGTTTCCAGCATTCAGAGCCTTGGCAGATTGGCAGGGTGTCTGGTCTATTTTTTGTTATAGGTGGAAGAAGTATATGGGGTTAGAGGGGTCCTTGAACCTTCCCAGTGATGGCAACACATGAATTTTCCTGACTAGGTTGTACAGCTCATTCCACAAGTAGGTGTCACCCTGGAGAAAGTCAAGGGCTCATACTAAAAGGTTCCCTTACTCATAGAGTTCAAAGAACATTACCAGACAGTCCACCTAGACCTTGGTGGTGGCCTTTGAGGTGGGTTGCCCTAGTTTCTCAAAAAGACTCTGGGTCCATCAGGAGAAGTCTACTTATAGGAAGTTCCCATAGGATTGCACTACATTGTCAAAAATAGTCTACCATATGCTCTCTGCTGAAGTAGGGGGTCCCCTCTTATTCAGGGCACATTTTTGAGTCCCATAGGTGTAAGAGGCATAAGGACAGCTAGAGCTGCCATAGGCCCCCTTTAGGGAGGTGCAGGGCATATAGTCAAGGCTGGAAGCAAGTAGTCTTTGGCCTATAGTATATATCCTGCTTTAGCAGCAAACAGACCAGTGCTAGCAGGTACTGGAGTATTCCATTCTGTATTTAGAGCTCCTGGTAAGCCTTCCAGGTGTGGTCCCATGTAGGGGTCCTGTGTGGAGGGAGGCACTAAGGAATGCCAGTTGGGAGCTAGGCCCTGACTTACCAAGGGTCCCAGCCCAAATCCATGTATAGCTATTGGCTAGTACCAATGCAAGGATTAGAAAAAGAGTAGTTGTGGATAGGAGGTCTGGTTGTTTTGGAGGGAACCAGAGGTTGTGTGTAATAGGCTGGTGCAATCAGGTTGCCATAGGGGTCCATAGCATAGGTGGCAGTGGGTCAGTAGAGAGGTCTAGCATAGTAGGCCATTAAGTGTCTAATGAGTGGGGGGAGTCTTAATATTATGTCAGGTCTGAAGTACCTGGGAGCTCACCTCCAAGAGTGAGAACCTGCTAGTCAGTTAGTCAATGACTGGAAGGAGAATGTACAAATGTTCCAGGCTTGATCTGGGTGCCAGGCAATGTCCCAGAGTTGGTGTAATGAAGGTGGAGGTGGTTGAAGTCTGTAGAAGTGTTCTGTGGGCTGAGACAACTATACTGGAAGATTGAGAGAGAGGAGAACAGGAATGGATTGAGTAGGAATAGAGACAAAGAGAGTAAAGAAGCAAGAAGTAGACAAAAGTATGCAATATCAAAATTACCAATATACTTCAAGGTCTCTAGAAAGAGTCAGGGGAGGTAGGAAGCCCCCAGATGGGCAGTGCCTGTCCAGGGCTTGGCTTCTATTGTAGTGAGGCCTGAATATGGTCCAAAGTGGGTCCTGACAGTAGATCTGCAGGGCAGGGGTGTCTTGAGACTGAGATGGCCTCTGAAGGTGTGTTGAGACTTAGAAAGCTATTTTGCTAGTGACTCAGTGATGCATAAGGTACGTTCTAGAGAAGTTACCAGGGTCAGGGCTTGGAAATGTATGGGCTGGTGGTCAGATCATCAGTGAGGTGTCCAAAAGTTAGGTGGGAATGGTCTGGATAGTTGTTAGGGGTGACAGGTTGTTGTGGGTTGATGGAAGTTGGGTGAGGGTAGTCTGGATGGTTGTTGGGGGTGGTGGGGTTGTCAGGGGTTGATGGAGGAATGGGAGGGGTCATAACAGTTGTATTATTAGAGTTGCTCCAGGATATGTTGAATATAATCCCAATATTTTATGAGGAAGTTGGAATAGATAAGGATATTGTTTAGATATACTACTATGAAGATATTATTTATATTGTGGAAGATCTCATTCATGAAATATTGGAAAGTGGTAGAAGAGTTAGTCATTCCAAAAGGCGTTACCAGGTACTTGAAGAGCCCATATCAAGTCCAAAAGCAGTCTTCCACTTATGTCTGGGGGTGATGTGGATGTTGTTGTACCCAGAGCAAAGGTTAATTTTTGTGTATACTTTGATGCTCCAGAGTTGGTCCATGAGGTCTCTGATAAGGGGAAGAGGGTACTGGTTCTTCTTTGTAATCTGATTGAACCCTCAGTAGTTGACACAGAGGTAGAGCATGCCATCCTTCTTCTTAGCAAAGAGAACCAGGGCTCTGGCAGAGGAAGAGGAGGGTCAGATGAAGCCCTTTCCAAGCATCTTGTCTATATAGTCCTTAAAGGCCCAGAGCTCAGTTTCTGACATGTTGTAGACCTTTCCAAAGGAGGGGGAGAGGCTTCTTTTCCTAGGTCTATCTGGTGACCATAGAGTCAATGCAGGGGGAGCTCTTTGGTACTTTCTTTTAAGAATACATCTACAAACTTGTGGTATTTGGGAGGCATGACCTTATACAGAATCTTTTCCTTGGACTTAGCAGGGTCCAGAGGTTTCTGGGCTTGAAGCTGTTTGATGGGAGTTACATACAGCTGGTAGGCCTGGGTCCCATCATGAAGAATTCTGGTGAATGGGGCAGCCCCTATAACATAAGGACTGTGTCCTGGAGTCTCCTTTTGTTTAAGGTCTAAGAGTTTTTTTGATTAGAGAAAGCAGTTTGGGGAGAAGGTGGCCTTTTAAATTTGTTGCAAGGGATGTTGAGTGGAAAGAAGTTGGGGAATAGAGGTTGGGAGAAGCTTTTAGGAGGGGAGTTTGTGGAAGAGAGTGTGGTTGCAAACAGGGGAAAGCACTGGCATCAGTGTTGAGGTTATTCAGAGGGTGAGGCTTATTGGTGTTGCAGTTTTCTTTCCCCCCCTCTGAGGTTCTGCAACAAGGGCTGTAGAAGGGAGCTGTAGTTTGGAGTGGGGGGACAGTCAGAGTCAGGTTTGTCTTCAATATTGTGATTGAAGTGATATTCCAGCAGCTAGCCAAATGGCTTTATTGTCAAATATCATACTCATTGAGTTCCAGTTGATATCAGGGTTGGCCTCATATAACCAGGGTAATCCAAGGATGATTGGGGTGGTGGGATGCAGCTGGGTAATCTAGAGGTTGACAGGGAATTCTAGACTATTAGCAAGGCAGATGCTGTCAACATGGTGATAGAAGATCATTCTGGAGAGTTGTTGGGTTGCCATTGAAGAGTTGCAGTTCAACTGGGGCATCTAATGTCTTACCTGGGAGGCCCAGCTCCCTACTTACAAAGGTTTCCATAGCCCTACTATCCAGAAGTGTAGCATGGGTGGTGTTTGTGGATTAGAGAGTGACATCAACAATAAATGAGCATACTGAGGTCAAATGCAACTTGCCAAGGCTCCTAGCATTCATTGAGTCTAAGTTAGAGGGGAGGGAGAAAGGAATGGTGGAGGGGTCTGTGCAGTCTAGGGCCATGGTGAAGGTCCACCAGTTTATGTGGAGGTTGATGGATTGTAACCATAGAAGGCCCAGGACTATGGAGGTGGATTTATGTGGCTGAGTAATAAGCATCTGGAGCTCAAGTTTTGTACCAATTTCAAAGTGCAGAGGAATGTATGTGTAGTGGGTGATTTCTCTAGTAGAAGATAGGCTGCCATCAAACAACCAGAGCTGGATGGGGCTGGGCAATCAGATCCAAGGGAGGAAGGAGAGGTAGATCCAGTTGTCATCAACAAAGTTGTTTATGGTGCCACTGTCTACAAGGGTGTTGACAGTGTTGGAGCAAGGAAGGGAAGGTTCAGAGTAGGAAGGATTGAGAGAATTGGGAGGAGAAATAAGGCTGTGAGGGTGTCCAGAGCCAGTACCAAACAAAGCATGTATGTGTGAAACCATGGTGGAAAAGATGTTGAGGTTGATTCTGTGATTCAGTGCATCTTCTAAGTCAAATAAATTGCTGACTCATTTTCTGCATACTGGAACTCAGATTTGTCCCCATCTATGGTCCAGATAGCTTGTCCAAGGGTGCCCTGCTTTAGACATTTCTGGACAAAGTGCCCAGGCTTGCCATAGAGCAGGCACACCCTGGCCCTGCATTACTGCTCCTTCATCTCCTTGAAGATGGTTACCCAAGGCCAGTTTAGCTGGCACAACTGATTAACCTGCAATAGTTTGTCCTCCAGGTCTTCATTTGTGGACTCATGGTCACTGTCACCCTATACCAGGGTGTCATCCTGACTATTGGAATCTGGAGCAACTGCCTGCAAAGGGGTGCTTCTCATCCTGACCCAGGGAGTGGTCCTCCTGGGATCCATTCCAGGGGTCTGTCAGAGGGTCTAAAAGGGGTTCTAGTAGGGAGTCCACCAGAGAGCCCACCAGGTGGTCTAAAGGGATCCTCTAGTAGTCTGAAGGGGTCCCTGAGTGGTTCAAATGGTCCTCTAGAGGGTCCAAAGTGACCTCTTTAGAGTCTATGAAGGTCAAAGTGTGGGGATGAGTTCCAAGCTTAGGGGTTATAAGGTGGCAAGGCATCTGTTATAGGCTTATCATGGGGTTTTTTGTCAATATAGCTGAGGGTATGTTTAGATCTAAGTGCCCCTGCTATTTCCTGTAGCTAGTATAGCCCATTGGGCCTGGCCAGCAGCCCCTTGACCATTCTGATCCCATATATGAAAGGCTTCCACATCTGGGGCCAAGTTGGAGTAAGGTTGAGCCTAAGAGTCCTACTATCCTAGCTATATACTGGTTGAATAGTCTGCCAAAGAGGTTGAGATTTTGGAATAAGGCAGAGGCTGTGTTCAGGTTGTCCTAATGTTGGTTCCTGGCATTTAGGGTCTTGGTGGGCTGGTTTTCCTGACCAGGTTGTACAGCTTGTTCTGTAAGGAGGTGTCACCCCAGAAAAGGTTAAGAACTTGTGCTAATAGGTTTCCTTGCTTGTAAAGCTCAAAGAACATTACTAGGCAGTTTGCCTAGACCTCAGCAGTAGCCTCTAAGGTGGGTTGCTCTAGTTTCTTAAAGAGATTCTTGGTCTGTCAGAAGAAGTCTACTTATAAGAGTTGAAGTTCCCATAGAATCATGTTATATTGCCAGGAGTAGTCTGCCATATGCTTTCTCTACTGAAGCAGGAGGTTCTCTTCTATCTGGGGCACATTTCTGAGCTCTGTAGGTATAGAAAGTATAAGGACAGCCAGAACTGCCATAGGCCCTCTTTGGGGAGGTGCAAGACATACAGTTGAGGCTGGGAGTGAGTAGCTCTTGGCCCCTAGTGTGTACCCTACTTCAGCAGCAAACAGACCAGTGCTGGCAAATATCAGAGCATTTCACCCTATATTTGGAGCTCTTGGCAGGCCTTCTGGGTGTGGTCCCACATAGGGATCCTGTACAGAGGAAGGTGCCAGGAAATGCCAGTTGGGAGCCAGGCCCTGACTTACTAAGGGTCTTGGCTCAAATCTGTGCATGGCTATTGACCAGTACCAATATAAGGGTTAGAAAGGGGGTGGATGTAGGTAAGGGGTCTGGTTGTTTTGGGACATGACCAGAGGTTACATGTAATAGATTGATGCAATTGGATTGCTGTAAGAGTCCATAGTGTAGGTGGTGGTGGGCCAGTAGAGAAGTATAGCATAGTAGGCCATCAAGTGTCTGATGAGTGGGGGGAGTCTCAATATGTCAGGCCCAGAGAACCTAGGAGCTCACCTCCAAGAGCAAGAACCTGCTAGTTGGTTATTTGATGACTAAGAAGGGAACATACAAGTGTTCTGGGGATAATTCAGGCACTAGGCAATGTCCTGGAGCTGATGAGAAGTGGGTGGAGGTTATTGAAGTCTATGGGAATGTTCTGTGGACTAAGATGACTATACTGGAGAGTTGAGAGAGAGAGATGAAAAAGAGTAGATTGAGTAGAAAGAGAGAGAAGATAGAGTAGAGAGAAGAAACATAGACAAAAGTATGCAATATCAAGACTAATAACTGATAATAGGGGTTTGAAGCTATATACTTAGGTTTCTGGGAAGAGCTGCCCATCTGGGACTTGGCCTCTATAGTAGTGGGCCTGGGTATAGTCCAAAGCAGGCCCTACAGTGGGATCTGTAGGCCTGGGATTGTGTTGAAGTAGAGGTAGGCCCTGAGAGGTATCAAAACTTGGGAAGTTGTAAGCTGGTAATCTGGTAATATGCAAGGCACATCTAAAAGGTCATTGGGGCTTGTAAATGTGTGGCCCAGTGATCCAGTGATACAGTGGGTCATGGCAGGGCTCAGGTAGAGGGTGGGGGTTTTGGGGGTCAGGCAGGGGGTGGTCTTGGGGTGGCAGGGTTGTTAAGGAGTTTGGCAGGGTGAAATTAGTGGGGTCTTGACATTAATGTCCTATCTGCTCCTTTGTCAAGAAAGCTGTTCACTGTATATGTGATGTTTATCATGCTTGATTGGCCTGGACTTGGTTTTGGTTTATATAAGGCTATAACAGCTGCTATGTTGTCAGCAAATATATATATATATATATATTTGACTTGCCTTCTTGTGTTTATATATCTCATAGCTGCTCTTGCCACTCTTGCAATCCCTACTAGCTCAGCATCATATACCTTTGCTCTTTCCCAAGTCCTCCTCTTTCCACAAACACCTCCTGTACCTTATGGAACCCAACCACTCCCCAGCCTACTGATCTGTCCTTACATGGGGTGGTTTCTCTCATGGAACCATTGGAGTACACTAGTAGCTGAGTTGGGTCCTTCTCTAGATCTCATATTCATTTATTGTATCTTTTCACCTTTTCTCTTTTTTTGGCTTTCTTTAGTGCTCCCATGATTGTAAGTCTTTACCTGTATCTTTCTACTGTCTCATACCATAGTGGTGAAATGAATAGGTCAATCTTCTCACCTTCCTGTGGTTTGTAAGTCTTCCTTGCAATTCTCTCAAGTTGGTTCAGTTTCTGGTTAGTCTTCTTCCTTGACAATGTCCTTGATGGAAGTGGTGGTGGGAGTGTGGCTGATTTTAGTTGCCTCCAGTCTTCTGTCAGTCTGGCAATTATTGGGTTTATTCCTTTGAGCTTAATATAGTCTACTAGCATATCTGTCCACTGTTTCATCTAGTATAATGTCTATGGGTAGTATTGCCATGTTGACTTCTAGCACTTTGGTTGGTGTGGTCTTGAATGCCCCTGACATATGTTGCAATACTTTGTTTTGAATCCTGGTTAGTTTATCCATGTGTATCTTCTTTCTAGTCCACCATGTTGGACTTGTATATATCATGATCAGCACTATGCATGCTTTGTACATAGCACACATTTATGTCTAACTGATTCCCTATTCTGTGTTTGCTAGTATTTGTGACTCCATCACCACCTTCCTAGCTTTCTGGGCCATTATACCTACATATTTGTTGAATATAAGCTTTCTGTCTATGTATAGTCCCAGAATCCTAATGTTTTCCTTGGCACATATCTTTGTTTCTGTTCCATCTAGCATTGGTAATCTAATTGGTGGTGAGTGTCCTCTGTCTTGTCTCCAAGAATGATGTATCAATTCCATTTTTTCTGGGGCTGTCAACAGCCCTACTCTAGTTAGCCATGCATTAACAAACATGAAATCTTTCCTTAATATCTCCACATTGCAATCTAGTGATCCTGACAAGACCCAGAGTGTGCCATCATTAATGTACATATTTATTGTCATGTTTGTTGGATCCTTTATCCTGGGTCTATTCCTATTTATTGTGTTTCTTCTCCCTTCTATCAATTCCAGGATCTCACTTCCATAAATTATTGACAGGATAGAGGACACTGGCAAACCTTGTGGTATACCATTCTTCACTAGCTTCATCTCACCTCTGATGCCATCTAAGCATACTGCTGCTTGTTTCCCTCTTAAGAATGATTCCATCCATCTAACCAGCTTCAGTGAAAAGCCTTTCTGCTGCATTTTCTGGAGGAGTCTTGTATGGTTGACATTGTCAAAAAAGCCTGAAATGTCAAAAGTGAGTAAGTACAATTGTTACTTTACCATGATTTTGTGCAGCTTGGATGTCCTCAATGTATGTGGCTAGTGTGTCATTGATTGAGCTGCTTGGTCTGCCTTCAATCTGTGTGGGAGGAACTAGGTCTTTGCTCCAACCAGGAAGCTGAGTCTTCTTGCTATAATACCTTCCAGTACTTTCCCTAAGCACTTCAGTAGTTGAATCAGTCTGTATGCTCTAGGTTCTAAGTAGTCTGGCTTATTTGGCTTCTTGAGTGTCACTGCTACTGCCTTCTGCCATGGTTCTGGATGATATTCTCCTTCAATGCAGTGGTGCATCAATGTGTAAATGATGTTCTCTTCAGTCTCCCATGCCCACCTTACCATCTGAAATAGCTGTTAGCTGACTCCTAGGGCCTTTTTCATGTTGTTTTGGTATATTGCTTCTCTGACTCCTATCCTCATAACTATAACATGTGGCAGGTCTCCAGGTTGGTTATTCATCATGTCTAGTCCTTCATTGTTCTCTAGTCATGGTGGTGGTTTGAATAGAGTCTCTCATAGTGCATCAGATTTCTCCTTATGTATGATGGCTGGTTCACTGTGCCCCCTCTTTATAGCTGGTGAGGGGTAGTTTCTCATTCCCTTAGACCACCCCTTTAGTTTCCACATTGTCTGTAGCATCACTTCTTCTAGCATTTCTGTGATCCACTTATACTTTGCATATTTGTAGAGTCTCCTAAAGTAGTCAGTAATCTTGCATATCTCCCTATTTATACCTGCATCCTGTTTGCCCCATCTCTCTTTGAATGACCATTGCTCCTCTCTGAGTGCCATCCTCCTGTTATTTACCTTGCTCAGCTTTTTGTCCTACCATAGTCTCACTTTGTCTGATGGTTTTCTTACTTTTGCTGTTTTCCTTGTGGCTTCTGTCATGGCTTCTGTGATCAGCACTACATCTTTGTTCAGCTCCTCTGACATTTGGTTAGCCTCTAGGATTCTTAGTAATGCTCACCTCTCCTTGTTCTTGGCCATTTTGTGACTGTATATGTCTTTCCAATCATCTGGTTTTGTGTCTTTGAAGTTGTATCTGCTACCTGTTAGGTCCTGTATCTCTGTGGCCCCACAGTCAATTGTCCATCTCAGTACAAAAGTGATCCAATCCATATGCCAGTCCTGGATCTACCACCCATTCTTTGGTTGCATCCATCATGATAGCTTCTGTGTTCACCCACACAAGGTCAAGAACTGATATTGCACCTCTTTTTCTATGCTTATAGTATGTGCATTTACTTTTCTGGTTTATCAATGCAAAGTTGTGTTTCTGCAGCCATTTTACTAGTCCTTGCTCCATTGGCTGGTTGCTCTCTTTGCTCTATAGCAGATGGTGTTGGTTGCAATCCCCACTTGATATCACTGGTTTCCTTGCTGGTAGGTTAATTTCTCACAATCATTCCAATGCATCTGTATGTATGTTATCCCATTCTATTCCATTTGGCTGGCTATAGATGTTAGCCAATGTTACTTTTAGATAGTTCACTTGTGATATGTCTGGGATCTGTATATCTAAATCCTTTGCAAGGTCTGATCTCAGTGTGACTATGTAATTGCATCTCTTTTTCATGGATGTCATTACTCTTGGTCATTTGTCTGTGGAGATATTAGCTATAGGCAGAACTGGTATCTATGCACCTAGATTTGCTGGTCCTTATTGGCCATTTCCAATCTCTCCCCACCATGGTTCTGTTACTAGGATTATGTCAAATTTATCTATAAAGGTGTTTAGCATTGTATGGCAGACTATGTTGCTTCTATTTGTATTCAGCTATATAATCATAATTGGTTTTGTTTTCATATTGGGTTTATGTAACCAGTGTTAGGTATTTCCATCTCATTTCTCTCCCCCTCCATGTCCATATCTAACTATCTCTCCCCTTGCTTATTAAGCAAGTATTTGAGTGCCATTTATTTGTTTGATTTGTTTATGTTGCTTGTTATCTGGTTTCTTCCTTTGTTGGCTATGTTTTCATATTGTTTCTCACTATCCTTCCTTCAGCTATTTTCTGCCATCCCATTTTCATCCTGTGTACATGTCTCCTCTACAGTGGCTCCAAAAACTGTCCCAATGTTTTATACTTTTTGAAAGATGACATTGGTATAAAAGATTGGAAGTATCTAAAATTCTGGTTAAATCATGTAAAATACTATGGCATTACAGCTACAAATTGTATCTTAGCCTATGTAATTTAAATCAAAACTGATGGAGTAATGGTTTGCCTCTCTTCCTTTCTTCTTCTTTATTTGTGCTACTTCTACTGCTGTCTCTTCCTCCTTCTCTCTTGTCAGCATCTGATGTCTCTTCCTCTCAGGGCAGTTCTTTCTATCATTGAATGGTCACCTCTAAAGTTTGCACATTTTGATTTGCCTTCAGGCCTGTCTGGCTAATCTTCTTCCATCCTATCCCTTTCCTCATTTGTTTGCCATGTCCTCTTTGATCTGTAATGCTCTGTTCCCTTGTGTACTTCTGTGCAGACCCTACATCTCATGTTGTTCTTGCATTTAGAAATGTGGTGTCTGAGCAACCAGCAGTTCCTGCATTGCAGGACTGGCAGTCTATCAGCATGGTGTACAATTTTACAGAAGTTTGTGTACATGGCTAAGAATTATGTTGCCAGCATTTTCTTTGTGTCTTCTTCCTCTGAAAACTCCAGTACTACTGATGAATACTCCTTCTGTTGAAGATCTGATTCTGTTCATATTCATCTGGACTTGCCCATCAGGTTGACCTCTATGATGACAAGGTTGAATTTCCATATTTCCTCCAATAAGTTATCCAAAGTGTTGATATGTCTATGGCCATCCCTTCCTGTCCACACCCCATTCACTCTAACTTTGTATTGTCTATTATCCATCATTATATTGATAGTATGTGCTGGCACCTCAAATATATCAATAAATTCATCTGCATGTTGTCTCAACTCTTCACCTTTATGGTCTCAACATCATGATAATTAGGTTTTGGTTATGGTATTGCTATAGGCAGGTTGCATGTACTATATTATTGGGTATTGGAACTTTCCTTGCAGATTTTTAGGTGTTATGTGTACTAGGCAGGTTATATTGCAAGATACTGTCAGTGAGAGCATGGGTGTTGGGTGTTGAGTGCATTCAGATAGTAGAGTTTTTGGTGGCTTTGGGTCCCTCTGTTCTGTCTGTGTATATGTATACACAGGTTGTCTTGACCCCCTGTAGTATGTAAGTCCTTGCTTTGCCACCTCCATCTCATGCTCAGGTCTGGATTTGGGTTCTTGCTCCCTTTTTGTCCTCATCTTCATTTCTCTCCTTGCCTCCCTTCCCTCTTCAGTCACTACTCCTCCCCTCTGTACCCTTCCATCCACTCCCACCAGCTATCCTCTTCTTTGTCATTTTCATCATCTTCTTCTTCTGGCATCTTCTTATATTCATGATTCTTCCCTGTCTTGGTAAAAGCACCTGTTTTGGCTAGGAATCTGGCCATAGCCTTGAGGCCCTTCTTTGTGCCTAGGATTACTTCTAGTTCTATCTGGGCATCTGCCTCCTTAAGTATATGTCTGTGTTTCTTTGTATTTAGGGCAATCCTTTATTCCATGTTTCCATATTTGGAACTGTATTCTGCAGGTGCACCTGGTCAACTTGTCAGAGATGAATCTAGCATAGTACTCACCTAGAAAGGCATGTTTTGTCTGGCATTGCATGAGTCTGCTGAATACTTCCCTTGATGCATGTGCTATATATTCTCTGGGTTTCCATCTTGGTTGTAGCCTATTTGCAATTGCAAATCCATCTGACAGTGGTGTCTTTTGCCATTCTTTCTTCCACTACTCAAGGATTTTCTCTCTTGTTCCCCTTTTAGCATTTGTGAGAGTTATGTAGTCTTTTGTCCACATTTCAGCTTCTGTCTTGGCCTCTTCATCTGCCCTCTCATTCCTGGTCATGTCTTTGTGTCCTGGGTACCACTCTATACTTACCATCCTCTCCTCATTGCTCTCCAGGAAGCCATCAATTGCTTTGGTGGTCCTTACCATTTAGAGTTGCTCTGGTTTTGGCTTAGGTTCATAAGTGGAGGTTACTGCCACATTGTTGTCTGCAAACATGTGTATATGTTTTATCTGTCTGTTTGTATTAGCATATTCTGACACTGCCTTCATGGCTCTAGTGATTCCTGTCAGTTCTTCATCATATACCTTGGCATGATTGCCTAGTCCTTCTTTCTCTGAGAACACCTCCTCTCCCAGGTGGTAGCCCACTATTTCCCATCCCATTTGTCTTACATTTCCTTCTCCTTTGTGCAAGGATCTATATAAGTACACTATTACCTTTGACCCATCTTTGGCCAAGCCCTCTAATGTCTCATTGTGTTATTTGGCTTCTTCTACCTTCATATCATTCTTAGGTGCACCCACAATCATCAATTGTGGGTATTGGTTCTTGGCCATCTTCCACTATGGGGGTGAGATGAACAAGTCAATGTTATCTCCATCTGTTAGTCTGTATGTAAGCTTTGTAATTCATTCTAGTTGTGTTAGCTTTTTGGCTTTTCCTCCTTATGTCTTCTTTCTGGATGGTAATAGCAGTGGGTTTAATACCTGTTTATCCTGTCTCTAGTTGTCTAAGAGTCTTTCTATTACTGGATTAGTGTGTTTCAGTCTCTGTAACCTATTGGCATATCCTTCCACTATCAAATCCATTGTTAGCTCTATTGGTGGTACTGCCATGTCCACCTCTAGTGCCTTGACTGGGGTGGTACACACACTGTTGATTCCACCAGGAAGTTGCAGACACATTATATGACAGACTGTCAATTCCATACACACTGTTGATTCCACCAGGAGTTAATTTAAGGCTGTTGACTGAGGCATGAGAGGCAAATTTGAGAGTCAAATAAGAGTTGAGAGAGGATAAAGATGGATGAGAGAAGGGCTTAGTAAGAGCAGAGCTGTGCTTGCAGGAAAGAAATGAGATTTCTTGAGTCCAAGAGTTCTTAAGTGCCAGTTCTCCCTCCCAAGAGAGAGGGGCTGGAAACTCAAGCCAGGGTTGTGTAGTCCTGCAAAGCTGGAGGTTCAAAAGGGGCAAGATGATTGAAGGCTATATAGAGGAGATAAGACAGCTGAAGAATCCTTGCTGGGTCATTTTCTATGTATAACTTATAAGAGTCACTTCTCCAGCATTCTAGCAACTGAATCTCATAGTCCAAGTACTCAGCTGCAGCTGCTGCAGATGCTGCACTATGGCAAAAGCTGTGACCAGCATACAGAAGGGGATTGATTCTGGTTTTGGACAGGGCCTCCCAGATGGTGCTGAGAAAGTGAGTGTAAAAGAGAGCTGCCCTATTTGGCTGTTCAAAGAGAGGGGCATTTCCATCATGAAGGAGCTTGTTGAAAAGGGCCTTGAGTGCCACAATGGGGCAGGTGCTGCAGCCTGGTGTGGTAGCAATTGTGATAGTGATGCCTTTTCTAAATGGGTTGGTTTTTGAGGCTGGAAGGGTGAACTGGTTATACATGGCATGCTCAAGGTTGGATAGGAATTAGATGGAGTTGCATGTGAGGTTGAGGCTGGTATTGAACTTGCTGCCCTTCCTAACTGTGAACTTGCCACTGTGTAAGAGGCCTAAATAGGCAAGGCAGCAAGCAGTATAAGCTACAGAGTACCCTGGAGTGTTCTGGAGTTGAGCTAAGCAAGAAGAGTGATGAGGATAGGGAGTGTGATGGGTTGGACAGGCTAGCAATTGCATTCACCATAATAGTGCTTGATTCTCTGGACAAGGTACTGGACAAGGGGGACTTGACTGTTGCAAATGAAAAAGAAGCAACTGAACAGAATGAGTTACAGACCAAATGCTGAGGCCAGAGTAAGTATGGGGAAAGTGTGATAGCAAAGAGCCCCATGCCACAATAGGCATCAACAAGGTGAATGGGCAGTTGAGGATTGGAGTCAGTAGTAATTGAGCCACTCATGGTGGTAGGGAAAATAGCATTGCAAACATAATTTGTGAGAGTCATAAGAATGAAATTGTTGGCCTAGAAGGATTATCCAGCTACATTTTTGAAGATGAAATTGCCTACATTCTTTCAGGTAGTTGCTTTATGGTTTGTGATGCAGATGTGGGTTTCTAGTACAACAATCACAGAAAGCACAAACCTTATTATGATATTGCCCATGCTATTGGAAGCTGCTGTAGTTGCCATCAGAATCTTCTGAACATGAATGAATCACAATTTCTTCATCATAAGAGACAAATGCATAATTGAACTTAGAGGAGTGTCTAAGTCTGATAAATCTTCTTCAAGTTCAAAATCCAGATATGAAGGTTGAGCAAAAGGAGAACCTTCAATATGGCCTGAAGTAAAGTGGTTTCATGCAGATCTCTGAGCTTTAGCTTGCTAAGCACCATATTCTAGCTTGGGCATTGCATTTGTTCATAGACTCTGTAGGACACTACTCTTTTTTTTCAAATCAAAAAGTAGATTTTTTATGTGATATGGAAAAATTTCAGAGATTGCATTTTTATGATAATTGAACCCAGTTTCCTTCCAAAAGTTAAAAAAAACTGGCTTGGTACACTTAAAATTGACCTCTCTGGGGCATCAGGTTCATCTGTTCCACACTATACAAACAAAAACAGAACCTTTGGCCTGATCCTTTGATGGGGCTGAGTTAGACAAATTGATCCACAAGTATTTTGACTCAGCACAGCCTTGTCTGGTGGAGTTCATTTCTGCTCAATTGATTTTTGCCTTTGCTCAATATGCATCATCAGGCTAGTATGATTGGCTTGAGGAGCCTCATCTGAAAAGTAATCAAGTTCATCTTTATAAGTCTGCTTGGACTCTGTACCTGCCCATACTCACATTGCTTCTGTCAGATCATAGTGCTCTACATTGTCATCTTCATCTATGTCCTTGTGCACAACATTGTCAGAGGCCCCTTCTTGCTTGTGAAGAACATCTGTATAAGTCCATTTGCAAATATATCTAGTCCCACCTCTGCTCATGCAAAATCCTCCTCTCAGGCCTACTTCATTCTGCATCCCACTGTGCAAGCCATACAACCTACACTGCCCCCCATGAGTGCAAGCCTACCCTGTGCCTCTAACAACACCCAAAAACCAGTCCAAAGTGTGCTCTATCCAGACTCCTGACCCAGGTCCCTTAACTGCTTGGAACTCCAGCATATATCATGTCCCACTTCTCTAGTGGGTTGTTTGGTTGCTGATGTATATGTGTGTGATAGGTCCATTGGTCATTGTCTGCACACATTGCTGCAATGATCAGAGCAGGAAATGCTGGTGCTGCTCCATTTGTTGTGTGGGTGGATGCAGAATGTACATGGCCTGGCCAGTGTAGGCATGGATGTCTAGTGTGTGAGACCTTTTTCTCTCTGTTTTTGCTTGTGCTTGGTACTTTTGCTTGGTATTTGCAGACTTGGACTTTTGGATTTTATATTATGTATGGGACTGTACTTATTTTTTATCTCTCTGCATAATGAACTGTACTGTCAGGATCCCTTGACCCTGGGGGGGCTCCTACAGAGCAAAAGAACCACCAGGCAGACTTGATAGCAAACAAGTATGTGGATGAGTCAAGAAATAAGAGAACTGAAAAAGGTAAACCTGGAAACTGATAGATTGAAGAGGAAGAGACAGGAGGATGAACACAAGTGAAAAGCAGACACAATAGGTAATCTCAAGACTGGAGTGTAGCTACAAACTAGGAGACCTTATATAGCTGTAGAACACTACTAAAGGGGGAAGCTGGAAGCAATCTAAGTTAGGTAGGAGTGATCTAACACAAGTGGAAGTGATCTAAGTCAAGTGGAAGTGATCTAAGTCAGGTGGAAGTGATCTGAGTCAGGTGGAAGTAATCTAAGTCATAGCTGGGAGTGATCTAAGTCAAGAGGAAGTGATCTGGAACAGGTGGAAGCAATCTGGGACAGGTGGAAACGATCTGGGATAGGTGGAAGTGATCTGGACCTGTGGGAATGATTTGGAACAGGAAAAGCGGCCCCAGAGGTGGCTAAAACCTGGATGTAGCTGAAACAGGACTGTGGCTGAGATCTGAGAGTGTGGCTGAGATCCAGAAAGGAACTGTGTAGAAGCTGAGGTTGGATGATGGTGAAGGGAAGGGGGAAATGGGATGGGTCCTGACATGTACTATTACACACATATATCTTGCATACTGCCATTTTGCATGCACACATATCTTATTATTATAATCTATATCATCACTTGTATACTATATCACCCAATGTAGACCTAGATCATAGACCAGCTTTGTATCTTCTATCTTAGAATTAATATACTGTCCCTTTATCTCAGTAGCCCATATCCGGATTTGCTAGATGATGGGCATGGGATCCTCATGGGAGGAACTTTATATGCATGCTCAGCATTACTGGGCATACCATGCATACTTGGAGTCCCATGTCTAGTAAATGGGAGCACAAGACATTTGGGGGCAGAGATAATGATGATATGCTGCTGTCACATGCTGTGCTTGAATGACAAGCTTTGGAGGATATAGAAGAGCTGAGTAATGTTGTGAGGACAGCTGGGATGGCCCATTGATTGCTGAGTGTTGACAGGTTTGGTTGAGGCAGGGGTGCATGCACAAAGTGGTGTCCCCAGATAGAAAGGCTGAGGAAAACTCTCATTGTCAAATGATCAATGGCCAGGGTTCTCCACTTGTCAAGGTTCAGCTGTCTATTTGGATGTTCTCACCAAAACTCATGATAATGAGGTCCCTTATTGATCCGCACTCACGTTGGCATCATATTTCCACCTTCCACACATCCTATTGAGCAAATATCAGGGTTTGTATGTTTTGCCTGCTTCATAACCTCTGACATATTGTGCTTTTTGCTCTAACAATAAGGGAAGACAGTTTTGCAACTTCCAGTGAACAGCGCATAGTGATACGTAGCCTTGTTCGGCATGCTTTGCTGAGCGAATTGTAACGGCGCGTTGTCTAGATTTACCCCAGCAACGTGAGGAATCCGAAAACATGATATGGTGCCAAAATCTTGCAATACTACTCGCGACACGTAAGGCACCATCACCCTCAAGCTTTTTTTCTTCCTCATTGTTTCTTCATTACCGTCATTGTTTCTCCCCTTCTTTTATTAATATGCTCATTATCTCGTCCCTTGGCCTAATCTTGCATTGTTACTATTATATATATATACAACTACGTATCCTACTGCACCCTCAGTCGATCATACCTTGAACTGAGGGTGGGCGCCTAACCGTACAATTATCCTCGATCGGACCCACATACTGACGTAGTTCTGTAGATTTATTCTTGCCGATCTGTCAGGTCAATTATACCTTGAACTGAGGATTTATTCTTACCGATCTGTCAGATGTGTAAATACACAAAGTTATCATTCTAACACAGAATTACTTTCGATTGATTGCAGGCTGCAGATGAGATGTGGGTATATATTCAAAACAGGATATAAATATAGTCCAGTGATTTTGCATGATATAATGTTTGTATGTAAATGTGAACAATAGAGAGAGATTTACAGGGGATGAGGGGACCCGAAAGCCTATTCTGAGAAGGGAGAAACAGACGAAAGTGAAGACAGTAAATATATCAAAAGACATTATGTGGGAATGAGTCTGAAAGGGACATATGAACAAGGACGAGAGGGTCAAACCCTATGATCAGCATATTCAGTATACACTCCGTGGCACGTTAACGGCAGATGATAAGATGCCTTAATCCAGTGTTCAAGGGGGCGATGCCTT
>JABCKS010025331.1:0-17857 GCA_018851325.1 Termitomyces sp. DKA19 | reverse complement strand
TTCCAATACCTCCCTGCACTCCCCCATTGCCTTCCTGACAGCATCCACTACCACTTTCTCCATTTCTCTCACCTTCTCTTCTTCCATGCCAAATCCCACTGCTCTCATCCCATCTCTTACTTGTGCTGGTGTGTCCATCCTCCAGGACAGCTGTAACAGTACATTCCTTAACAAGTCCACCTTTATCTTGTCATTGACATTGTTCTAGGTGCCTGTTGATGGTCAGCCATCCTCTCACATCATTCACAGTGTTCACAGTAGATACATGTGCATGTGTCTCCTGTTTGGTGGTGATGCTTCTTGTCTGCTTTCTTGTGGTCTGTATGATCACTTTTTGTGTTGGGCCACTGGGAGTTGGCATTCTGACATGTTTCAAGAGCAACTAGAGCAATATAAAGCAGTAGATTCTCTGCTACATAGTTCTAATCTCTACCCTTCTTCTTCCTATAGTCTCCCAAGTCCTACAAACTCATTTTCCCACAGTGAGATGATGGATGTAAGAGATCAAAAGTGGTCCCTGAAAATGGATATACCTATCATGGAGGAGTACAACTGGGATACATCATTAAAGGTATCAAAAATCATCACCTGCTATTATCTTATTGCTCAAAATGACCTTTTGTTATACAAGACATGCTTTTATGTCTTGAAAGATGCATTGATTAGATATCTTTATTAGACTGCTATGTCTGATTTATTGCATTAGCCTGTTTCTGTACATAAATCCACCTAGGTGAACTTGTACCTGTCTTCACTACAAATCTTGACACATCACTATACCCCACCTGGAATAACCTCTTTCCTCTGGCTACCTCTGCAGGTTCATGTACTCTCCATCTTCCAAATACAAAGATGAGTGAATGTAGAGGTGAGGACATGATTCTGACTAGGTAGGAACATATTGATCCAATAAATGCTTTAGCATTACATTACTTAATGGATTTCTCCTCCTCATTACAACACATTGTTGCTTTCCAGAATGGCTTTGGAATGTTCTCAACTCTTACTCAGCATACATTTTTTGCATAAATAAATTCATGTTTAAGAATTAACAATTTTCCAATTATCACTGGTTATTGTTTCAGAATAGACAGAACAACTCATCCACTCTTAGCAGGCATTCTACCTGAGATAGTCAAGACTCTTGGAAGGTGAATATCTGATGCCTTTCTTTGATACTGGCATCACATTGAACTTATTGCACCCCTTTATATGGAATTCCTGATGCCCCTTCTTCAAAGATCAGGTATACTTTGACCCACTCCAGTGGAGGTTATTAGCTTCAATGATGCACATTAGTCTATGATTTTGGTCCCCTATTCACTGATGCAACACCTCCTTAGGTTTGTGTTTCAGAATGCAGGCCCAATGTTTAGTTAGATGCTCAGTATCTTACTGAAGATAATGTATAATTATTGGATATTCTGTTTTTTCTGTGTATGGAATGAAAGCTGGCTTGAAATGACAGTCCACAGTGATGTGCTCCTATGCCACCTAGCTGCCATGCAGGAAACTACAGGAAAACCTGTTAGTGCACTAGCAACCAAATAGGGTAGTTGACAGTAGGAAAGGGGGGTGAGAGCAAGTTAGTAAATTTTCTAGAGAGCAAGAGCTGGTAAGGTAGAGTAAAAGGTGTAGTGCAAGTGAAGAGAGTTGCTAATGCTAGCCTAAGTCACTAGATACTAATGAAAAGTCACTAAGTTATCAAGTCAAAAAAAAAGAGTAAAAAGGTGAAGACCAAATAATTGCTAAGGAGGTGGGGGAGAGGATTTGCTAAGAGTAAAAGAGGACTAAGCAATAAGAAATAAGGAGGTTGCTAAGATAAGCAGAGGTTGCTAAAATAAGCAGAGGTTGCTAAGGTGTAAAAGAGGAAAAGTAAGAAGAGGGTAAAAGATAACAAGTTATTAAACACAAGGTTGCTAGAAAAAGTCACTAAGGTCTGTGAGAGCCTAGCAATAAAAAAGTGATGGGGATAAGAATGTGAGCAAAGCCATTAAGGAACTGGGGACAAACACAAAGAATAGTTGCTAGTATCACTAAGACTCAAAACTGCTATAAGGTATCTGTACTTAGTACCACACTAAATTGAAGACAAGTTCATTAAGGCTTGTTGCTAAGCTGTTAACAATGATAAGGATAACCAGAAATGAGCTTTGAAGCTGAGGAAGAGATATAGAGGGCAGAGTACTCAAGAGCTTTATTGGGCAGTAGTTTCTTTTGTGTTCAACTAGGTATATACAGGGAGTATTTATACTGTTTATAAGTAATGTAATTAAAAAGGGAAAGATTGTTGCTAAAGGTTACAGCATCTGTCAAGATTTCTGAAATACATATTGAGTGTCAAGATAGTAATCAAGTGTAAGTATGCAGTGTCAAAAGTGCATAATATATGTTGAATAGAAAATAAAAGAGGATCTCAAATGGAAAATATATGAGTATACCAAATGTCAGTATCTGAAGTGTAGATGCCATTTTGGTATGTTAGTAATTGAGACAAGATAAATGAAGGTCCAAGAAGTCACATGTCTATGTAATATACATTTTCTTTCTGAAAGTACTCATGTCACTAAGAGTTGTTGCTAAGAAGGGTTCTTGGCCTGGTCACTCTAGATCCAAGGGCTAGACTCCACATGATGGGTCTTATGATCCAAAAAAAGTCCTGTGGTTGCTAAGATCTCATGCAAAAGGCTACCTCATTCCAGACCTAGGGTCCAGACCACACATGACTTGCTTATGATCTGCAAAATGAGAATCAACAAACAACATGCTAGTCTTGTGCTGTATCCCAGGTCATGTGCTGTCCAGATAAGATAGTCAGAGATGTTGTTAAAGGTACTCAGTGACAGATGGGTCTTATCAACAGAATGAAGGCACAGGATGAATACAGCATGTGTTTCAAGCAGCAAGTCATGATCACATGCTTTTGGACTCCTTGCTTTTGAACTATTACTTCATTGTACCTACATGCTTTTCATGAAACTTTCTCTTACCCGCCCACTCACTCCTGTTTAACACATTCTCATTCACCACCACCCTCCCATCATGATATGTTCATCATTCTAAAGATTCATTCATTTCACTCTAACCATGCATATACACATACAGTACAGATCATACACATATGCATTTTACATACATTATTTCCAACGAGATATTCTCTGTCGCATCATCAGCGGGTCCCCTATTCACCAATGCCGCACCCCCTCAGGTTTGCGTTTCGAAATGCGGGTCCGATGCCCAGTCAGACTCTGAGTATCTTACTGGAGATAATGTATGATTATTGGATATTCCGTTTCTTCTGTGTATTGAACGAAAGTGCCTATACATACATTCAATACTGGAAATGAATCTGTCTCGTGGCGGATTATATAATTATACTCTTTGGGTGTCAACGCCGTGGCGTTAGATATTAATCACATGACTTTCGATCATAATTGTATCCACTATCTGTCCTTGATCCATCATGGCAGCTCGACTCATTTCTCCGTTAGCCGGATTTTCCACCTGCGAAATCTCGGATGCCCTCATCAAGTTGGGTCATCCTCATGGAGGTCACATTCCTGACATCGGAGAAATGTTCGCATGTGGCCGAAACTGTGGACCGGCTTATACTGTGCGCATGGTCGACACATCCAACACTATCGCGCCTAGATTAGAGTCTCATTTCCTCGACATAGCACCTCGAGGACACTTTATCGTAATAGAAGCTCCATCCTGTTTAGTTATCCTCTTAGTTCAGCGTAATCGTCACTAACATACACTCCTATAGATGCTAAGAATGCGGTGTGGGGTGAACTCATGACAGTGGGAGCTCAAGCGCGGGGTGCAATCGGCGTCATAATCTCAGGACGTTGCCGAGACATTCAAGATCTGCAGAACCGTAGGCTTCCCATCTATGCAAGAGGCCATTCGACCTTGGGACAGTCGACTTTCACCCGACCATCTGAAGTGAACGTTCCTTTGGTCATTCACCCTCAAGGAACTACCTCCACAGAGCTATCGTTTCCCTCTGTTACAATAGAACCGGGGGATTGGATGATCGCAGATCGCGATGGAGTTGTATGCGTTCCAAAAGCACTAGAGTCTCAGGTGATAGAATTAGCCGCAAAGGGCAAGGCAGTGGATGAGTTATGCTTGAACGATATCTTGAATGGAAAGGGCGTTTCTGCATCATTCAAAGCTCACCGAGGCAGTTAATGAGTTGACGCACCTTTGAGAACTTTTAGATTCATTATGCGGGGTTGATTATTTCCGGGACCTAGTCTCAACGTTTAGGCATTTCTATGACTTACTTACATGTTTCAGAAGAGGGACGAGCCTCAAAGTGCTACAGACACCTGCCATCGTCGAGTGATGTGTAAACTCCTTCGACTCATATACTCAATAAATGACTCCTGAGGTACCTATCATTCTCTGAGTCAAAGTTTTGGCGCCCAGTCTGCAGAGAGAAATCACCCTGAAAAATGTTCTTGTATGGCAAGCTTTTGCCAAACCACTTCCAATTTTAGGATCATACTATCTGCGACTTACTATCCCAAATCAGGGAGTTGCAAAATTTTGAGCAAATCAGCGGTTACGATACATTATTAGCCTCACTTCTTCTGATCGAACCATAGAAAATGGTAGATCAGTATCCTGGCTAGATGGTCATAATGGTTTGCATGGTAGAGAGTTGCGGAATGCCCTTCAGCAGGTCCCAAAAACAGGGAGTTACAAAACTTCTGTCACGATGTTGGCGGTTGAGATCTGAGACTCCGCTTCCGCCACAAATTTCGATGTGTTCGTACCTTTTTTCCATTAACTTCCCACCTTACATGTGTCATGTATAAACTTCCATAATAATAATCGTGCTTGTCTAGGGTGATACATAAAAAACTGGAAAATTAACAAATAGTTGTACAGTTAAGTAGATTAGTAGACTTTGTTGTCACTTCTTGCTTTTTCCTTTCCCCTTACTGATGGGTTTGAAGCCAAGCGTGGGTCCTTTGACATTATTTGAGGCTTCCGCATGAGCTTGACGGATCGCAGCACGGCTCAGACAAAAATCGATGTGAGAGTTCAAGCCTTGATTGTTCGTTCGAAGGGTCTTTCCACAGATAGGACAGTCGTTTAAACCATCTTCATCGACAGCCATTTCAGAAAAGATCGATCGTCCGGTTTCCCTTGTACTATGGAGTTTGGTCGACACAGAACAAGAACTAGTGCCTCTCTGAGGTTCCACAAGTGGTGCAAGACGCAGGTCTTCCGAAGGGTGTGTTTGGAGTATTCCATCAGGTGTAATAGGTGCATATTCGACGTCTTCCGCGGCAGTGTAACCTTCGGAGTCCAGGTAGGGATCGTAGTCATCTTCATCCGTCTCGTAAACGCCTGGCATTGATTCATCCGAAGCGTCATCCAAAGGTTCAGGAGAGGCCATTGAGTACGCATCACATTCCTCATGCTTTAATTCCGTCTTGGTCCGCTTGCACAGTCTATAGTTTTGAAGGGGTTCAAAGAACTAGACGCCTATAATTAGCTGTCAAATCTGATCCCGTATATTCAGTCGCCTACGCGCTTGATGCCAATCACTCGGTCTGAAGGGGCTCGAAGATCCTTCAAATTTGTCACTCTCAAGCCGATGAGACGGACCGTCAGAGGAAACTCGAGAAGGAGAAGGTCTTTGCCGATCTTCGCACAATTAGAAGTAAATCATAAATTGACGTTGAAGCTTACTACAAAAAAATCTTCCTTCTTGGTGAGCCATCGATGAAACGACCGAGCGCGTGTGAATACTTGCACAGGGTCAAATAACTATGCTTTGGGAAGGTGACACTACGAACCTTGGTATGTATCCAACTTAAACTTCAGTGTCACGGTCCGACCTGCCCACCCATTTTCAGTCATGCCTTTCTCGAGTTCAACAGCGATGTCATGGAGCTTGTCTAGAATCTGCTCTTTGTCTCTACATGGAGAGAATGTCCTACGCTGGCGTCAGTCGTCGAAAATATTCTGTAAAATGAACACAATTCCTACCGCTCCGCACCAATGCTCTTTCTTTCTCCTCTTGTTCGCGGCTTGACCACATTTGATGTGACCCCGAGATAGATCCTGAACAGATAGTGAGATCCAAAATGTTTGTCCATGAGGTAGATGGTCGCGCGGTGGGTAAATATATCTCCACAAGTCTGATATCAATTCAGAAGCTAACGGTTTGAAAGGGGTTTATGCTACTTACCTTGATGCCGATCGACTCCAGAAGTCGTTCGTTGACTCGGCCAATCCCTGGGACCTTGCGAATAGGAAGATCACGCAAGAAGGAAAGGATAGAGCTCGAGTCGAAAGATAACTCGAACTGCCCGTTAGGTTTGTTCTACAGATGCTGGTTAATGAGAGAAGAATCTCAAAGAAGGAAACCAACTTTGTCTGAACAGATCTGATCAAGTTGAACGCATGACCATCTCAAACTCCAAACTCGAAGTAAACCTCACCTTAGCTAAGATCTACTCAGTTTTGTCAGATTGAAGATAAGGAAGAAGTCATCGGGTTCAAACTTTAGTCGGGGCTATTCCCGCACTTGCAGTAAGCTTTGTTGCTTTGGACACAGCGTCACGCAATTCTTGAACACACTGCGTAGCACTCAGACCGTGCATTCTGCAGTAGGTCGTTATGCTGGGGAATGTTAACTACATGGCTGAGATGATTAATAGTCCTCACTTGAGATATGCTTCGTCGCATCCAGCAGCGAATAAAGTAGGGTCATACCGGCAAAGAACTGACATGACATCCTTAGACAAATCCATGTATCGCGCGAAATGAAGTGGAACAAATATGAGCTCCGGACATAACTTTTTGGCGATGAATCCTGAAAGAAGATCTGTCACTGATATCGAATAACCAGTTTGAAAGGTTACTTACCGGGCATTCCAGACCGTACACCATACTTACGCGCCTCGTATGATGCGGTACACAGGATACCATGTCCAACCTACATAGAGGGCAAATCCCTATTCCTTAACGTCGAATAGAAAATCTTTCAAGGCGAGTACGCACACCGAAAGGCTTTCCTGCAAGGTCTGGATTATCTAATATTTCAACATTCTGAACACGGTCAACTGAAACAGGGCCGGCTGAATGAAAGAACTGACAGCATAGAAAGCATCCATATCGACATGAACAATTTTCTGTGAAAGATCTCGTTCGGACTCCAGTTCGCTAATCTGCTCCTTATGAGATCAATCAAATGTATTACCAAGACCATCTCACCAGACGGTCGACCAAATGCTCGACATTTTCTGTAAATTGTCATATATAGAGTCCAAAGAACAGAGAATGGATGTACCAAGGTCAATGCCCCTGAGGGTATCATCACGCAGCTGTAAAATCTTCTCAATGCGCTTGGTCAGGTCCTTGTCCTTCTTCTTCTCGTTCTAAAGCAGGCTCTTGTCAACGGAAAGCATCCATGACTCTTCTGAGGACATACATAATAGAATTTTGATCCTTTGGAAGCCTCAGCTATAACGCGATTGATTTCGGTCTGATCTTTCGCGAGGCTATGCAAATATTGGTATAAAAATTGAATCTTCCGAAAGATGTTGGAGTACTCACCCAGCTTTGCCGGTAGAAGGTCCGGCGAGACGAGTGACCAAGCTTGCGCTGTCCTGAGATACGACAGGGTCCGCAATATGGCTAGACATGTCCTCTGTGCAGGAGTCCACATTCAATAAGTACCCAAGTTGTTTTCAAACGTACTTGAGCACGTGACTCGGAATATAAACCATCATTACATGATAAATGTATCAAATTTATTCGAACATGCTCCCGATCGGAATTATGTCATGGACACCAGTCGCCGACCCGCCCGTTACTTTCCGGCCGACGCCTCCCTGAAGCTTGCAAGACGTCGTAGGACATGAAGTAAAAGATCACGCGTGAGGAGATGCACGGCTGCGGGAATCTGTACATAGGAAGGTGCAACTCAAGGTGTTGAAAGTCGGCATTGCTTTCATACGTGCTCTACTCTTCTCGTTGTCTTTTTATCTTCCCTCGTCTTTCTCTATCAAACGCTTCTCTAAGCACAGTCAGGACTGAATACTGGTGAAAAACTTACGCGAAACCACGATCTTTTCTCTTCCTACTCTCCTTTTTCACAACATTTCTTTGCATTCTGCGCCTCGCTGCCGCCTCGGGATTTACCACGCCCTGTGTTGCACGTGCCGCCTTCCGATCTCTCCGGACACCAAGCACACTCTGCCGGATCTGGTTGTACGTGATCGAGAATTGCGTGGCACCTACTTTACCCTGCAACAGGTCTTGCAGTTCCGTTGCCAATGTTTTCAATTCATCTATAAAACCATCAGATGAGTATAATATCATATATATATTACATGACAAAATAACAAACCCATGTGCGCGTCATTGATTGCATCTTCCTCAAGAAGACGGTACAGCGGTGTCAGAATATGTACAAGGAACTTTTCGAGATGCGATGCTTCCATGTATGAAGCCATTGCCGCAAACCAGCGGAGGACTGCCAGGGGCTGCTGTGCCCAGTTCTCCTACAAGGAAGATGAGTATATTCATTTGAAGGTGAAGGAAAAGCGTACGCTGCTAGATGTACGATTCCGTCTAGCTATATGGGCTGACTTGACCTGATAGGAAAGCGTGGAGAAGAGCCACGGAAGAGGGTTCTGTTGCTTTAACAATTCTGTGTCACGCACTTCTTGCTCCTTGTTCTTTTCATTTTGCGCGAGAAGTACCATGGCATAGAAACACTTGCCGAGGTAGTATAAATTCTTCACTACTTGCAGACCCAAGGTCTCATCTAGATGTTCACTTTTCAGCTGTAAGCATAGGTTCTTAGCAACTTCGCGCATTCCCACGTTGGAAAGAGGATGTTGGTCCGCATACTGTACACCCGGCGTGGTAGGAGGAACGGCCGTGAAAAGGATACCGAGCAGACGGCACGAGACAGTGCGCACCCAGGCGTGTGGAAAAAGTAGATGTGACACGACGAGGTCCCAACGTACGCGACCACTCTGAGTTGAAAAGTCAGGGAAGAGACGAAGCACCTTAACTAATACTGTCAGTGCATAGTATGGCACCTGCCACTGAATATCAACGACGCCATCGTCCTCAGCTTCTGCGAGTCTATCTGCACTTCGAGAAAGGGCAGCATTGAGATCCTCAAGGATCGTGGTAATGTGAGGTAGAGAATCAGCCCTTAGAACGTCAACAACAAAACCATACACCTGGGAAGAGACCTGTAGGAGTTGGGACTGAGATTGTTGCGAAGCCCAGGTGTGGAGATGGGAGAAGATGGGTTTGCGACGCTCATTGTCAAGACGCGCAAAGAGATTCTTGATCAGGACTGATGCCATCTCACGACACTTGGCAGATTCATCATTTGCAATAAGCATGACAAGAGCGACGAACAGGAGATCGCTATATTCGTGGATAAGACTGGCCTCGAATTTCGTAATGATGGCGCCAAGGAGTTCCATGACCGATTTCCGCCCACTTTCGTGAACATAAGACAAGTTTTTTGTGAAGAACGTCATTTGTTTCCGAAGGCGACCCTTTCCCTGAGGGTAATCAAGAAGGAATTGCAAAAGTACCCCACGGCAAAGTTCCTGGACCTGGGGTGATTGGTTTGTGACCATGATTTCGGAAACTTTGTCCATAAGATCATAGATCTCTAGGACGACAAATTTCCGTGCAACGATTGCTCGAAGCATAGCGAAAGAAGATACTTGGCGTTCTGGGTCTTCCAAATCGGGAGCAAGGAGCTCAAGAAGATAAACTAGATCCTTTTCTCTCACCTGAACAGGGGGTCCATCTCGAAGAATTGTCGCAAGAGATTTGAGAGCGACTTGTACAACCTCTGAATCGGTACTGCCAGTTTGTTGGATGATGTCAAGGATCTGCCTCACGAAAACCGGAAGAGACTTGTCAAGAGAGTTGAGTGGACACTTCGAAAGTCCAGCGGCAGATGGCATCCCGAGCAACAGAACAGGGGAACTGGTTGAGTACAAGGTATTGCCGACAGCTACGATCATGGCATTTAGCCGGGACATGACGGCATTATCATGGAAATCGAAACGATTCCGTCGCAGCGCAGTATTGAACAAGTCTAAACCAAATGTCACAAACCTTTGATCTGTTAATCAAGAGCAACCGAAAAAAATTCAAAGACTAACCGAAACGAATTGTTGACATAATGATTGATTTTTATCGTTTCCTGACGTTTCATTTGAACGATGACATCATCTTTAGCAGCCTTATTGCGACGTGTAGCGGTTTGCTTGAGGAATTGAGCATTCTGAGTAATCAGAGTGTTGCATAGGACGAGCAGCTCCCGAGGTATTAGGTGCTTGTTGCTATTCAACCCTCCAGCGACACGTTTCAAAACCTCCTCAACTAGGTTCATGACTTTGAGAGAGGCTGTTTCCTGCATGATAGCCTTTAACGGTGCTAATAGACTACTGATCTTCGAAGGCGTGATGAATTTGGCAATTATAGCGAAAGAATCGAGCGCTTTCGATGCCGATGAGCGCACTTCCCGCATTCTAGTCTTGAAGTCTTCTGATTGCACGTCTTTGCCAGACTCTCCAAAGATAACCTCTGCAGAAACGTACGAAATGTCGTTGACGCAATCGTCAAGAACCTCGAAAGCCACTGCGTGATCTCCTGTCGTGATGTACACAAGGAGTGAATGAACCACATATGCAAGGACGTGCAACTGTGGACCACGAAGAAGGGCCGCCCTCAATTCTCGTAGAAGGACAGAGAGGTAGGATGATCCCAGAGAGACAGCGATTCGGTTCAGGGCATCCCGTGTCAAGTCTCTTGTTTCCTGTGATTTGCTCCGAAGAATCTGGCTGAGAACCGTGAGCAAACGAGTGATCTGAGGCTCGCGAGTGGTAGCGGGAAGATGTTTCGCGACAGTGACGATACCTATTGCAATTGGGATACGTGTGTTGTCATCAGTGGCAACATCGTGTTTCTCTAAGTGGTCCAGGAGACTAGGCAGGAGTCGCGAGTTGACAGCATCCGCGATCCTTGTCGTCTGTCTCGTCATAGAAGCTTCGACGGCTGGCATCGTTGTCTCTTCCTGGACTTCATCCATATCAGGTCTATCACTTCCTTCATCACCGACGCTCGACTCCTCGTTCGCGGGAACGATCTCTTCCATCGGAAAGTGGAAATTATCCAAGAGGGACACCAATGTGCGAATGTAGACACGTTCAGATCCATCTTTAGCTCGTGATAGATTGAGATACTTTTGAACTAGAGCATAGTAAGCACCCCAACCCATTTTCCTTGCCATACAACCCGTCGTTAGAATAGCATCGTTGACAAGATGATGATCAATAGATGCGGTGCTGCTGATATAGTTGCCGACAAGCGGAACAAAGATTTCGGCGAGGGTACTACTGCGTAAGCATCCGGACTTGCAGTGGTCTGCTAACCTTCGCAGAGCTCGTGTACGCCTATGGACCTGAATATGTAAGATATTGTTGAAAAAGTTGGCTTCCTCGTCACCATCGGCTAGTAGGACCCTCATCTCTTGCAGAGAGGCAAGTCGGTCACATTTCCCCACCGCATATGCTATAACTCCGAGTACTTCAGCACGAACCAACTCATTTTTCGATCTGAGTCCATTCTTCAGACCGGGGAAGAGTGTACCAACAAATGTGCTTTCAAAATCGGAAGAAGGCTTCGCTGCAACTAAGTCGATGAAATGGCGAAGTGCGAAGGCTGCGTTGTTACGAACAGCAAGTTCAACTGGATCTTGGATGAAGTAAAGCATGTTGTACAGGAGGGGCAACCAGTTTAAACAGGACAACGTTTTGTACTGCGTCTCATTCAATGCCACAAAGGCACTTAGACGCGCATCAAAATCCGGTTCATCCACGCGTTTTGAAGAATACGCATTAAGTGAGGAAAGTGTTGAGGACAAACTCTCCAAGGATGTATCAATTGTTGCAAGTTGCTGGAACGCCGACACGAGACCAATCCTTGCCTGACGGTAGCGGAGAGATTGAAACAACTGGGAGAGAGAAGTATACGTCGTATGAAAGACACTCGACGAATTGTCGCGAAGGCCAGGAATCAACTGCATAAGATTTCCGATGATCTTCAGAATATCGACTTTGACCTTTTCAGAAACTATTTTCGAGGGTCGCTTGAGCAAGGGCACAAAGAGACCAAGCAGCGTGGAAGCTTGCGTCGAGTCTGTCGAGTACTGCGCGATTTCCGAAAGAATACCGAGCTGGCGTTGGGCCAGAGATGTGTTAGGTGTGACACCTTTAGATCGCTCTACCAGGATGGCAAGATTATTGAGAAGGAGCGAGACATGGGGTTTGAGGACGGTATCGCGAACATTTTCGTCCATAGTGGATGATACTAACAGTCGATCAACGATGTCGAAGATTCGAAAGATGACGGCGGGTTTAACGCTTGGAACTACGAGACAACCATAGATCTTTGGAAGGACTCGATCATCGTACTCCACAAGAAATTTGATGTAGGCATTATCAGCGCTCCAGGAATAGAAGAGATCCAAAAGGGCTGAAGGTGCTTGAGTATTCTCTATGTCAAGTGATGCAATGCGAGGTGATATGAAGGAAGAAAAACATGCCGGCATATACGGCGTAAAGTCAAAGCGAACTGGTAAGCGGAAAAAATCTGTGAATCGCTTGAGGCCAAGCTGCCTGATAGCTCGGTTGACCTTCAAAGACGACATCCCGACCTCATTCTCCGCATCCTCTCCATTTTCATCCTGGGCCTCCTCTGCTTCCCCGTGCAGTCCAGAGTGCGCGTCTACCTTCTTTTGCGCGTCTCCAACCAAATCCACAGTAGCTCCAATCAATGCGGGCCAATACCTGACCAGTTTCGGACCCAGATGTCTCAAGACGTCCCCTAGAAGCGTTAAAAACCCACTGCGCTGCTTATGGACTACGTTCGGATCCACTACCCCCACCGTAAACGCACTATTTTCTGTTTGACGTGCAGCAGAGTGCGAGCCCAATGGACGTAGCATTAGATCGACAAGGAGCGCAAGTTCCTCCTCTGCGCATCCCGACAACACTCCTAACACCGCTGCACGACGATCAGCACCACCTCGAGCACCACGCCCTCTGCGTTCTAGCATGATACCAAAGAGCAACCTAATCACTACATTGACAACCTCGTGCCTCACCTGTAGGTCGATCGTGTCCAAGTCCAGAGACGTAAGCGTGTCCCGGAATCGCGTTTCATCAAGCAGGGCCCGAAGCAGGTCCTCATGTGGAAGGAGATAGGAAGGCTTATAAGTCAGAAGGCAGGTCAAGGCAAGAGATTGTAGGCCGCGGTCAGGATGAGACAGTAAGGAGGTATACAGAGAGTGTAGGGCATTGGTAGAGCGAAGAGCTTTGGGATTGGTAAATTTAGAGAAGAGGGTGAGCCACGATGTGAGTTTGGTTCTTGGAAGTTTAGAAATGGGGTCTACAAGGTCGAGGAAGTGGGGAACGAGGACACGATTGTGTTTCTCGGCAAGGGGGGAACAGATGCCCAAGGTTGCGAGGAGCTGGCATTCATATGAATGGAGGTCGAGATGGTCTCTCGAGCGCCGTGCCTACCCACAGAAGATATATCAATATCATGCTGAACTAATTGTGAAGCCCACCTTAAGAAGCTCAGCTTGCGCATATTCCTTATCGAACCACCTCGACACAGTATTTTGAAGTTTATGCGCAGCAGGATCCCGCCAAGAACGTTCCTCCTCCCACGAACCATCCTTCTCAGCATCATCTTCCCGCTGAGTGTTTACTTCCCTTCCTGCCACGCTCGACCGAGGTCCTGACTCCAATTCTCGGAGCTCCCGGAATAGGAGTTCCCACACAAGATCCTCGAACTTTTCTGAAAGTCTTCCTAGAGCACCCGCAGCAGGAGACCATATCGGGCGTAAATTCACCTTCAGCTGAGCTGTATGAAATCGATCAAAGAGAGGAAGAACTTGAATTCAAGATGATTCTACCAATCAGCCATCTCGCGACGACGTCCGCGCTTAACTCGTCCCCATCTTTCACTCCCAAACCTACCTTCCCAATGCGTAGCACACGTTCTCTAACACCCTGTACGTCCAGCGACACCTCCTCTCCCTTCAAGCAGAGTCCGATCGCCTCTCGTATATCACCAGAGGCACTGATACATTCCGAGCTAAGGAGACGTAGCGTTGCGAGGCGCAGTGACTGGGAATGCGAGAGTAAGGACACACGAAGGTATGGGTAAATTTCGCTGAAGGGCATGGGTGCCGGAGCTTGATTTCTGGATGACCTGTCAATAGACGAATCTAACGAGGCTCATGGATTTTTCATACATGTTTTTCGAAAGTGAGACGAAACCCTCGAGCACAGCAGGTGACCAGCCCCAATGTGTGGCACACCTGCGTGTCCATGCCGACCACTCTTTGGCAACATGTGAAGACCATTCCAAGGGATCGCGTGCGGCGAGGGTTGCCATGCTTGTGCCAAGTGCTTGTGCAGTATTCATATCTTTCGGAGTATCGTTGTCGTCATTGGCAGTTGAGGATGCAAGTAGACTTTTGATGATATTTACGATGACAAGACACACTGCAGGAGACAAAAGGGACGTAAGAGTGAGCATGTCGTCCAACTCTGTGGACTAATCCTTCATCATCAGCTCCTGGTTAGAACACGAAAACATGGGACCCACTCCCTCAGTCCAAACATCAGGAGTAGAATTCCTAAGTCTACCCAAAACCCATTCCTCCATCCGACCCCGCCAGACAACATTCACTTCGCCGGAACCAAATTCCGAACTCGACCCCAACTTTGCAGTCTTCTTGAGAGACGCAAGAAGTCGTAACACGCCCTTCGCATCATGCGCACACACCTCTGGTCTTGCGGTATTCTTGAGCAATAACGGCAGTGCAACGGGTTTCCACCCGCCCCATGACAACGAAGAGAGGGCACCAGTGAGAGAAAGGACGAAGTGAAGTATAGACGCAGATGCAAGTGTTCCGTCGTTTTCCTGTTCTCGTGCAGATGATATAGTAAAGCACGCTTCCCCCCATGCACGTTGCAAGAACTTCATTCCGGGGCCTAGCCAGAGAGGCATTTCGGCGGCTGTAAGTGTTGCTGTACAGAACTTGAGAAGTGCAGGATGGAGGACGGGGAGGAGTGGGATTTTGAGAAGTTCGGAAAGAATGAGGGATAATTGGTTTTCTAGTATTCAAGCAATCAAGTGAATATTACAATGAAAGGGAAGAAGACCTTACGCGTTAGCCGTGAGCCATGGCGGACCGCACAGGGGATGGACATTATTTCGAGCATCCTCCGCACACGCTCGATGGTGACATCGTATGATGTGGATGGAGAAATGGCAGTGAGACCTGCAATGATCGTGGTGAAACGTTGCACAAGGAGATCTGCAAGTGGTGCGAGGGCAGCAGAGTTCTTAACGTGATGAATTAGGGCAGTGAGAGTGCGACGGATGAGGGTATAAGTTCTTTCTGGGCCTTCGCTAGCGAGATGGGCTTCCAGGAGTGAGGAAAAGACGGAAGATGTCACGGTATGTAGAGTTTGAGAAACCGACTGCGATCGTACAGTAGTTAGTGCCTCTGAATATAATCAAGAGATTGAAAATCGACCTTGCATGCAAATACGATGACCCAAGCAGCCGCATCCTCTATACCTTCTATGTGGACCATCAACAATTTCACCGCATTCTCCCTCGCAACTGGCGTAAACCTCCGCAAAATACCACCCCACACCTCCGCCATTGCTCTTCGTATCTCAGGCAAACAGCTTCTTAGTGTAGCACGCAGTTGTTCCCATGTCCCTTCCAATAATTCCGGCGAAGGCACGAGAAGGGACTTGAACAAGGCAGAAAAAGCTTCCAGGAGGGCAGTGAGCGCCGGCGCGGATATTGGTCGCAGTAGGAGCTTGAGTAGGTGAGTAAGAATGTCAGTATATATCGGAGAAAGCGTTGACCGGAGGTCGTGCGTCATTTTTTGTATAAGGCTGATCAGAACCTGAGTCTCGTGGAGACAGAGATGATATAAATACCCACTCGAGTAGTGCCCTCAATCCTTCATCATCAGCTACCTCGAATGCCTCAATCCACAAGTCATAGATGTCTTTCCAGTTGTGCAGAAGCAATGGCATCGAAGCAGAGAGTCCATCTGTCTTGTTTGCAAATTTTATGAAGCTCGGAGCAAGGTTGAGTTGTCTCCAATGTCCCAAAGCAAGATGAAAGTGAGAATCATTGTCCTAATAGTGAAACAAAAATTTTAGGAAAGGAAAGCAAAGTTATTCATTCTGATAAACCGACAGAAATCTCGTGCTCAAGCTGCGGTTGGTTGTATGTTGGTACGAGATGGACTTCTTTTATAGCGTCATTGTATGATTGATGCTAGGGATATAATAGTCGGTTAACCAACACTTTCTTGCGTCGGACTGTTAGCCAGACTCGCCTTGAAACGCTTCGCCCGCGGCTGAACATCTTCGATGTCATCCTTATAGTCGTCCGTGACCATTTCTAGAAGCTCGTCAATGTTTTCAATTGATTGAAGTAATTTTGCTTCGATTGTATCTGGACTGTGGAAAACATCCAAGCGCGAAGGGGAGTATTTCGATCTTCTTTTGAAAGCGACGGATATTTTTTGGAACTTATTTTGACACGTCTCCTCTAGCCACACAAACGTACTCTCAAGCACCGCCACATGTTAGTTCCTCAAGGAGTCCGAATCTCGTCAATACTTAAGTACAGTCACCACAGGTCAGTCTCATCGTACCTTCCCGCTTGGCTAGGCTGGCCCTGGGTCCCAAAAAATTCATTCCTGGGAGCTCTTTCATGCACAATGGTTTCTTCTGGTCCATTGAAAATAAGATGTGGACACGTGTCCGGAGAGGAAAAGCACGGAGAGGAAAAGGACGGAGCGGAACCGGAACACACCTCAGTTGTTGATACACCGACTGAGATGAGTCTCTTAGACATACTTATAGACCCGGAACCTAACATACAATAGTATTGTATCCAACAATTATACATCAATATACAGTCATGGAACACCGACCGAGTATTGTGTATCTAACAGGTTTTGGGCCCCGTGCCACTCAGTATTCGTGTATGACTTGTGAAAGGAAATTTTCTTCTTTTGAAAACAGAAGACGATGATAAACCTGTTGCAGAATCCGGCCCTGTTCCTGCTCCCTACAGACAAGAAGTTTGATGCCTCTAACTGGGCTGCCTTTAAGATGACCATCACTGAGGCTGTGCGTGGCCGCCTTTTGGGCTATCTGACAGGTGAGATCATGGATCCTCGTAGACCTGAGTTGGCAGGAACAATGTCTGATGGCAAGAACATGTCCCCTATGAATTGGTGGGGTGCTATGAACCCAACAATTGATGAGTGGCTTCAGTGCAATGCCTATGTTGGAAGCATGATCACCCTCAATGTGCTCAACCTGGTGGATGCCAGCATACAAATGGATGGATCTGCTGCAGATGCCTGGATATCACTTACTGCATTGCACAATGCAAGATCCAATCTTGGCCTTCTTCACGCAGGAAAGGAATTGGGTGCAATGAGATATGCTGATGGCAACAGTATTGAGGTGCACTTCAAGACTATACAGATGGCCTGGGCAAGGGTAAATGACCAGGGTGCAGGGACTGATGACAAGCATTTTGTGTGTACATCATATATAATCCATGCCTGCATCATGGGCTGCTGTCACTGGGTCTCTGATGCATGAGAGTACATCTGCCAATGTCATTGTGTGGTTAACCACCCGTGTCTTGTTACTTCATGGGGCTTTTGCTGTGAGCCCTGAGAAGTCTACTCAGGCACTGGCCATGCACACAGCATGTC
>JABCKS010025330.1:0-17884 GCA_018851325.1 Termitomyces sp. DKA19 | reverse complement strand
TTAAAATATTCACTCAATGGGACAGTTTTTTGAGCATCTCTAATTTTGGTATTTAGTACTTTGTATGTCCTCTGTTTACTTTGATAACTGCTTATAACTGCTTGAATCCTTCTAGGCATGCTTTCTATCAGTCTTTGGCATACTTTTGCTAGTATTCTATCCCACTCCTTTGCAACTCTCTCCCACAATTCATACACACCATGAGGAGGTGTTTTATATTACCTAAGCTGCTCTTTGAGGTACTTGCAGAGGTGTTGAATGGAGTTAAGATCAAGGGATTGGGCTGGCCACCAAAAGAATTAGGCTGACCACCAGAGGACATCAAAGTTGTTGTCTTCAAACCACTTGTTAGCCCTCTTAGAGTTGTGTTTGAAGTCATTGTCCTATTGAAAGTAGTGGGCACCTTCCTTCATCTCTGATTTTTCAAGGCTCTTCTTTACTTCATTCTTTATAATTTCATGGTACTACTCTGTATATATGATTTTCACCACTTCTACCAGCTTTTCTACCCTATTCCAACCTATACAACCCTATACCATGAGATTATTCCCTTCTTCATATTTTATAGTAAATGTAGTAGTTTAGTTTAAAATGTCTTTTCCTTATAGCTTCCACATATACTACTTTCCATCTGACCCAATCCTGTTAATCTTTGTCTTATCTGTCCACAACACTCTTTTCCAATCCTTCACAGTCTAGTTTTGATGCTTTTGAGCCTATTTAAGCTGTAATTGCCTATATCTAGTTTGAGCATAGAAACTTTTCTCTTTGTAGCAAACCAATACCTCTCCTTCTTTAGTATATTTCAGACTGTCTGAGGAGAGACAGAATTGAAAATAATGTTGTTGATAAAATTGATGGCCTGAATAGCTGTATCAAGTCTCCCAATTAAGATTTGTTGAACAATAGCCTATTTATTATATAGAGTAAGTTTAATTAGACAACCTTTAGAATAGTTTTACTTATTTACCTTCAACTCTCTACTGATCTTTCCAATAGTAAACTTCTCTAGACCAGTTTTAGCCTTGATCTGATGCAGAGAGTACCCTTGAGCAAGAAGAAAAGCAATAATAGAGCATTATGCAGAAAAAATAGCTTTTATAATGGTGGTTGAAAGTTAAGATATGGTTCAACCAACTTGAACCACTTCCAAATATACCCAAACATGGTCACATGACTCTGTTGATATTCCCATATGCAACTTACTCTTTATTTTTGACTAAAATAGGGATAAATCTACAAAGTTGAAGATACTCAAAAAACTATCCCAATGAGTAAATATTTTAAAATAGCTGTTACTCTATCAGTTTTGATTTAAATTACATAAACTAAGACGTAATTTGTAGCTGCAATGCCATAGTACTTTACCTGATCTAAACAGAATTTTAGATACTTTCAATCTTTCATATCAATATTATCTTTTAAAAAGTATAAAATATTAAAATAGTTTTTTAAGCCATTGCATAATTAAGAAAAAACAATATATCAAGTTAGTATAGTATTATAAAATATCAAGTTAAATGCTAAAATTTAGAAATTATAAAAAGGAGTTTTATCAAAAATTACACTTATATTTGTAAACTATTGAGGATTTTTTAAAATACAATATTTGTAGTACTTTATAATGTATTGTTATATTGTCTAATGCTAAAATTACCTTAATACAATGTTCTAATATCCATTGAGAAAATACAATATAGAATTTACTATATATAAAGCAGGTAATTGAAAATTTATTCTAACATATTTAAATAATTTTTCTTAAAAGTTTATATATATATATTATTTAGTTTTTGCTATAATCTCACTATAATTGATTATAGCTTCATATATATATACTATTACTCAATCTTTGCTATAATCTCATTGCATTTGGTTACAGTTTTAAATATAGCTATAGCTCCATATATATATACTTTTACTTGATTATCATTAGAACTTCACTGTATTTAGTTGTATTTTAGTTTACTTTAAGCTTTAGTTTATTGCTTTTAACTTTTAGAAGTACTAAAAGGTTGACTATTAGAAGAAATAGGTGAAGATTACCTGAAAAATCAATTTTTTACTTATTTTATCAATTTAAAGATTTAAAAAGTTATTTATATAATGTGATATTTAACATATCAACAGTATAATCCTGTTAAAGTTTCACTAAGATGCCAAATTCAATGTTAGTTAACATTAATTAATCAATAGCTAATATATACTTTTTTTGTTTTGAAAATAATTTTTTAAGTATTTTTATAGTTTAAAAACAATAAAATCCATTTATAGTATAAAGAAGTTAAATTAAATATTAGTCAACATTAATTAATTAATAAATAGATTAATAAATACTTTTACATTCAATATAAATATAAATTCTAGAGATAAAAAGTGTTTTTAGAGGCTTCTACACAAATAAACATTTATATTACTATTTTATCAGTTTATTAATGGTCATTTTTGGCTTAGTGGCTAAAGTTTAATAAATGTTAGGTTAGAAACACTAAAGTTCGAAATCTTATTGAATTAAAATTTTTCTATGCAATATTTTTTTGTATTTCTTTATATATGCAACAATTTTGTATAGCTTTCACTATTATTATTAGATCAAAGTTACTTTTTTACTACATACAATAGTTTAAAACTTTGCATAAAGTAGTAATTACTATTACTATTATTTTTCAATTTATTTCTTACTATACATTACTACTTTAAATAAAGTTTTTTGTTTTTAATTTTTAATTAATGAATTTTTTATTATTTATCAGAATTCTAAATTAAGCTTAAAGTTGTTCTAAATTAAGTTTAAAGTTATTCAGTATATAATAAGCTTTATTTATTTCACAGTAAGTATATAAGTAATTTATACAAACACATTATAATAATTGAACTATATTTTTGCTATTAAAACTTTTTTGTTAGTTATACCTTTTCTTTTATACATTTTACTATTTGTTATATTATTATTAATTTCTTTTTTTCATGACTTAACATATTAAGGATTTTTAAACTGTTAATACTGAATTTTGTTGCAAATTTAATAATTATACTTTGAGAAAACTTATGAAAGTTGATTATAATGCTAAATAAAATAAAACTATATATAATAATTGTTAGAAGTTTATCAATAACAATGTTAATAATAAATAGACTATACTAGAATTTATTTAAACTTTTAAAAAGCTCAGTTTTAATGTAACTGAAGTTAATAATTATATTAATAAAGTTAAATAATAAGTTAAATTACATAACATCAAATTTAGATAATTATATAAAACTTCTATGGAATAATTATGAAAGTAATTAAACAGAGGAGTTCTATGCTTAAGCAATTGAGACAGCTATTTAAGAAGTATTACAAGTTAAATTTAAATATACTTTTACTTTATAAAGTATAAACATCTTTAACTATTCTTAATCAATTTATTAAACTGTTAAAGAACTTCAAAACATTTAATACTTAGTTGTTTATTCCTGATTTGGTTTTTGCAATGGCCTTTTATCTTACAAAGATGTAAGAAAAACTTTTTAAAAATCTTTATTTTTTTAAAACTTAGAGTTTGCATTATAAATATATAAAAAAAAAAGGTAGTAGATGTTTTCATTAATTTTGCAAGCTATATTAAAATTTGTTATTTTTGACCATTATATTGATTTTAATAAGCTCTATATAATCTTTAATAAAAGTTATAATCATAATAACAATTTTTTCTTTTTTTAAATATCTATAAAAAATATAAAAGTAGTATTATTAAATTATATACATTATTCTAAAGTATTGTTACTAGTATTAGCTCTATTTTAAACTAAAGAAATATGAATTTAACAAACCTAAATTAAGTATTTAGCCTTAATTATTTTATATAGAATAACTAAAATTAGATTTAGTTAAGGTAATAAAAATGGTCAAATAACTTATAAAAAAAATAAAAAGGAAGTTTAAGCTTTTTTAAATTTTTATTAACTTTTACTAAAAGTTTATTCAGATTTTTTCACTATACCTATTCTTTTTTTGACCTTATTATTAAAAATGTTAATATAGTTGCTATAAAAATAAGTAGAAATAGTCTCTAATATATTATAAAATGTTAAAACTGTAAATATACATCAAAAACTATAGATGTAGAAGACTTATGTTAATATTCTAAGAGGCATAATAGTTATAACTATAGAATGAACTAATGTAAAAAAAATCATAAGCAAAATATAATTGTAAAACTAGAAGTTTAATAATTGTGCTTAGATTAAACTTTAAACCTAAGTTTAAAATTAATAATTCTATTCAAAAGCTATAATATTCAATGGATTCTCATTAGCTTTGTTTATATTTATTATATTGATGAAATCTATTTATTACTAAGTACTATTAACAATATTTCCACTAATCTTATTTTTATAGTATATAATTTAGGAATATGTTATAAAAAATCTAAACTTAAAATTTAGAATAAAATAGCTTTTTGTATAAGATATTAATAATTATAAAATGTTCAAAGTTATAAACTTTATTTATAGAGTTTAGCTCTAAAATTTAGAATAATAAAGTTAAGAATTTCTTTAGTAATGATTGTTAGTAACAATTTTTAGCAATATCTATACTTTACTTTTAAAAAGATAATATCTTATAGATATATGACTTTTTAGCTTCTTTAATTTTTTTAATTATAAACATACTTAAATAGCATTTACACTTCAAATATTGATATATAATACATTTATTTATGTTTCTATTTAATACTTCTATTTTTCTATTTAATATATTTTATATATATTTCTAACATTATATATTTACAAATAGTTATTATTTAAATATTAGTATAAAATTTTGAATATTTTGATAAATGCTATTATCTTTAGTAATTAATTTTTTATCCTTACTTATATTACTTACAACAGTATAAATACTTTTTGTATATATTTAGTTCTATATAAAAAAAAAGGTTATAACCCATTATTATTTGTTATAGCTTTTAAATACTTTGTTTATTATTTCTTTCAGTTTCAAATTTCATTCTTAGTCTTTTTTATTATTGTTAATAGCTTAATGGCAGCCTTAACAAACTTATTTTCAATTTAATATAGTATTAAGTATAAATGTTTTATAATATTATAATGTTTTAGTAATATTAGTGACTAGTTTTTATGTCTGTTCTTTAGTTATTATTTATATTAACTTGTATTTCTACCTCTGTTTTTTTTTCATTATTAAACTTTTACAAATTTTAATTATTTTTTCTAGTAATTTTTCATTTAGCAATTTATTGCTTTTTGACCTTTTTTTCACTTTTTTACTATATTTTAGTAATATTCATTTACTTTATTGATCTTTTCACTTTTTATTACTTAATCCTTACTCATACTTAGTAATTCTTTTTTCCTACTTACTTAGCAACTACTTTATCTTCTTTTTTTCTTTCTTCTTTTTCTTTTAATAACTTAGTAATTTTTTAATAACATTTAATAATTTAAACTAACATTAATAATTTTTTGATAGCATTTAACAATTCAAGCTAATATTAGTAACTACTTTCATTTGCTTTCTTTTTCATCTCTACTTTATGGCTCTTGTTTTTTAAGATGTTTACTAATTTGCTTTTATATACCTTTTTTACTATCAGCTATTTTATTTAATTGCCAATATATTTATAGGTCATCTTTTTAGTTTTTTGCATAGTAGCTAGATAGTATAAAAGCATATTATTTTAAAGCCTTTTATAAAGGAATTAGATAATTATTTCACTAGAAATTAGAGCTTGAATAATATGTTACTTGAAATTGACTGTCAAATTATCAAATTATTTGCTATTAACTGCTCCAAGCCTTTTTCTAACTACATTTCCTCAGATTTCTTACTAATAAACTAGAAACTGCTAAGACCCTCCTTAATATTAGTGAACTTTTTAATAATTTCTCTGAAACTTTTGTAGAAAGTTTTTTTAATACTTCATTATTATTACTATTTATTACTTATACTTTTATCTTTTTAGAATCTTATTTAACTTCAGTTTTTTTTACTAATAAACAGATTCTTTTTTTCTTAATTATATTAACATTTATTATAAATAACAATCCAGTTATTTATTATGTCTAAATACTTTTTTATAACAATACAACTGCTTTTAAATGGAATAAAAGTTACTTTAAAAAGCTTTTTTAATATTTCAAAGAATTAAAATATTTTTTTGCTGACTATAGTATTACTAATAATATCTAAAAAAAGGAATATATACTATGTCTCTTATGATACAGTAGAAATTTGACTTAGCTTACTAGAATTTAATAAACACCTAGTAATTAATGATAATATCCTATAGTCTTATATTTATTAAAAATAAAAAGTAGCAGTTTTCAAGTTATATCCTAAAGCTTATGTTAGTACCCAATATATTTTTGACAACTTTGAACAACTTATTAATTAGACTTTCAATAGTGGCTTAGCAATATTAAGATAATTTTCAAACTACTATTGAGATTTTCAACATATTATTAGATAACTTTTCACTAATGGCAAATTCTACTAAAATAAAGAATGTCACTTATTTCAATAAGATATTTTCATGTTGCTTTGATTTAAAATTATTTGCCAACTTCAGATTATACTTCCAAACTACTATTTTAAAGATCTTTATAATATAGAACAGGTTTTTAAAAGTATAAAGTGAATATCAAAGGTTCTAATACAGTAATTACTAAGTCTACTGCTCTTACTATATTTATTACTAGTACTTTTAGTATCATTCTAGCATCTGCTATTAATACTTTTGCTATATAGTTCCCTGTCTTCAAATGTAAAGGCTTTGAGTTAGTAATGACTATAGTAATTATTAGTATCCCAAAATGCCTAAAAACTCTTTTTGCTAATAACAGTCAACTTTATTAGTAACAATTTAGTAGTACTTACCACTTTTATAATAAAACAGGTTATACTATAGTATGTAACATTTGTATTTAATTAAAGTACATAATTTAGCAGAGTAAAATCTATTGCAATGCTGAAGGCAAAATTGTATTATCATTAAGCACTATAATACTCAATTACTTTAGCAAACAGCTGTATATAGAACATATTGAGGAATAACATCATTTAAACTCTAGACAAATTATTACTAGTAGATTCTTTTTTAATACTAATCCCAACTCTAAGCAAGCAACAATGTAGCAGTTACTAAGATATAAAGTTCTATAGTAAGATGTCAGTTAATTGCTAATAAAAGATAAGCATATTGAAACTTTGGAATGAGAGTTATATACTCTAAAATAAGCTGGTGAAAAGTTTGACAGTGTACAAGTTTTCTATACTCTTTACTAAACAGCTAGCAATAATGCTCCAGTACCATCAGCAACTAGCAACTAGCAAAACCTTAGTAACTACTTTATCCTCTAATACAGTATTAACTTCTATTGTTAAACTGGCTAACAAAGACAAAATATCTGAATAACCTATTACTAACAATTTGCTATCTATTACTAAGCTTACTAAACCTGTTTCTCATTCCCTAATACACTCATTCTTTAGTATTCCTAGTCACTATACTTCATCTACTAACAGAAATTTTGCTGCTTTAGATTGCTATAATAATGCTGCTTATAGGGCTATACCCTCTATTTATAACATTGAATAATTAAAGGCAGTATTTAATTGAGTTTTAAGCACCTAGGTCACTGTTTCAGTTGATGAGCTTTATTTTATAACCCTAAATATTAAAAATCAGCTTAGGATTGCCATTACATCTAAACAATTAATTAGTACAAATGTTAATGTAATATAAGACTCTAACAACATTTTTAAAGAAGCTTTATTGACTTTTGCTATAAATACACCCACAGTTTTTACTAGGATCAAATACTAGTATTATTAACAAACTTATATTAAACCAAGCTAAAGTTTCTTTGATTAACTCAGTGAAAGCTTACATTGAGTTGCTATCTCCTAGAAAGGAGCCTGTAGTATTAACAGTTGCTAAGAATTCTCAGTTGCTAAGGTCTATTATAATATTAATTGATAATTACAAAGAAATAGAATATATTATAGATAGTGAGTTTTAAATCATTTCTATATTAGCAGAAGTTGCTAATAACCTTGGCTTGTTCTATGACACTGGTATTATTTTGAATATGCAAAGCACTAATAGCACAATAGATCAATTGCTAAGACTTGCTAGGAATATTCCCTATACTATTGATGACTTAATCCTATATCTTCAAATCCATATACTTTGGTCTTTTGCTTATGATATTTTACTTGATTACTTATTTGACATTCTCACTAAAAGTATAGTCAACATTCTTAGTAACATTGAGACTACTATTACTGTTACTGACTTCCAATTTTAATATATAATACATAATTCTGATATTTCCTCATGAAAAGTACAGAAAAAATAATTGCCAAAAAGTTTGCTAAGAGACAGAACTACTCTAGTCCTTTTAGTACTAAGTTGAATAGCAACAATACTAACAACTTAGCAACAATTATCAGTTACAATCATTCAATTGATCTAATAACATGTATAGTTTCTTATAATTTAGACAATAATATTTTACTTATAAAATCTTACACATATACAAATTCTTCTCTTACTTACCTTTATACTATTGCTTGTGATCTTTCCTTTCCTTTGCTATTTCCTTATTCTTATTTTGTTTCAACTAATACTTTTAATTCTTTAATTCTTAGACAAATATTATCTCTTCATATTTGTATTATAGATATTGCTTTTATCTATATCAATTTTTCTTTCTTTACTCAATATGTTGCTAATAATACTACTAAAAAAAGGTGTTTAGGTAAAGAAAAAATACAAGCTAGTTACTATGAAAATCAAACCTATTGTCAGTCACATTAGTGAAAAGACTTCAAAGTTTAGTAACAAATTTTTAGTGATCCACTAGCAACAATTCTAGCACTTGACTCAAATTCTCTTCTGTTCATACCAACTCAGTGATTTACTAGTGACTAACAAGCAACATTTGTTAAGAACCACAATACCAGCTTTCTCATTAGCAATGAACTTAATGTCCTTATTAATCTTGTTGCTAAACAAGAAAAGGCATTTGCTTGGGAAGATTCAGGACAAGAAAACTTTTGCTCTAACTCCTTTCTTTCAATCAGGATACTAACTTTTCTCTATATTTTTTAGGTTCAGCATAATTGCCCTATTTCCCTAAGCCTCAAGAAAGAAGTATGTAAGATCATTTATAACAAGATCAAAGTTAGCATTTATAAACCCTCAAATTCAGCTTACTAATCCTACTGGTTTTGTATCCTTAAGAAGAATGGTAAGCTCCAGATTGTGTACAGTCTAGAGTCACTAAACCATGTCACCATTTACTACTCTAAAGTATCCCTTTTCCCAGATTATATTACTGAATCTTTTGCTAAATGTATTTGTAGTGTTATGTTAGACTTTTTTGTTGATTATGATGAGCAACTAATTGACTCAGCTTTACATGACTTAATAACATTTCAGACACTATTTAGTGCACTTCACTTAGTGACCTTACTGATAGGTTGGACCAACTCTATATTAATCTTCTATAACAATGTTACCTTCATTCTGTAGCCCAAAATCCTTTATGAATGTACTCAGTTTCATTAATAATATTAGTGCTAAGGGTTCTAAAGACTGGAAGTTCATTAACAGTATTCTTGCTAAGTATCTTACTAATCTAAACATTTGCTTAGCACTTTGGGAGTTCTTTAAGCTCCTTAATCAGATTTTTTAACAAATAAAGTATTGTAGCAGTACATTTTTTAGTTATAAGCTTATCTTATGCACTCTTACATTTAAGATCTTAAGACTCATTTGTACTCCTAGCAATCAAGTACTTAAAAAAAATTGCTTAGCCCTACTTGAGCACTGGGGCTCTTACAAGTTGCTATCTAAAGTTAGAGCCTTTTTAAATATGATTGCCATCTTAAGGATTTTTATTAAGAATTTTGTTTACCATGCTAACAACTTAATAAAACTTATATATACTGGAGTTCTTTTTGAGTTTGGTTCTGATCAAGTCAATATACAACAAGACCTTATTAAGGCCCTCCAAGATGCTAAGCCCCTAGTTTCCATTAACTATAAATTGCCTGACTCAGTCATCTTAGTAGTTAATATATTATACATCACTATAGGCTACTACCTCTGCCAGTATCATAGTAACAATCACAAAGAATGTTGCTATGATTATTTTAGGTCCATTATATTTAACAACAGAGAATTACAGTTCAGTCAGCCTAAACTTGAGCTTTATAGTCTATCATATCCTTCAGGCCTTATAAATATACTTTATTGGAGTCAGAAACCTAATTATTAAAGTCAACATTCATTATATTAAGGGTATTCTTCAGAACCCTGACATTCAGCCTTCTGCTAGTATGAATTGCTAAATTATAAGGATTCTAATGTTTTACTTTGAACTTGTACATATTAAAGGTACCTTCCATGGCCTAGATGGACTTTTGCAACAACTGCTACAGTTTAGCAACCCTCTTCCAAACAATAGCAACAACTTGGTATATGAGGATTAGATTGATTGACTATATAGCTTTATTCATCAAGTTCAGCTTTCCCTTTTCCTACTTTGTCAGGTCTCTTCAGCCTCATAATCACTATCTTTAGTCCTTGAGTTCTAGCTCTTGGTGACATTTGCTAGTGACATTTAGGATATAGTTATCCCATGCCTAATAATTAGTGATGACTTGCAGCCTCTATATGATGACACTACTACTACATATAGCAATATTCCTCATACTACTAAGGCTATTGCTAGCAACACCTATATTCTGTTAGTCCAGAAGTAGCTTAGCAATTTAGTCAGGTCTGATAACTTTAGCAACAATGCCTATACAATCTTTATTTGCTATGCTGCTATGTTGATATGATGTTGTTACAACATTGGAAACATACAAAATACCAGAAGTCAATAAACCATCTATTAAAGCTGAAAACTGTAAGCCTTCTGGTAAAACAAGTTCTAGCAATATTATCTTTTTAAAATACACCAGAATAAATACAGAACAGGATAGAATAAGAACTATACTAAGCTATACACTCAATCATAGTCCAATCACTATAATAGGAGGGAAGTATGAGACTGGAAAAAGTACTAGAGTGGCATCAATTCTAGCTAGATCTAGATCAAAATAAAATCTAATTTAAGAATAACTAGATTAGAATGGTGAATATGAATGGAAGAAAACCTATGAATAGAAGCAATATAAAAGGGAAAGGGATAAATAGAAAAGGAAGAACCTTAGAATGGAAAAGAAGAATGAAGGCACAAAAAACTAGCTTATGGCAATGAAACAAGCATTTAAACAAGCATTCAAGACATCTAAACAGTAGGAATTGAAATACTATTCAGGGTAGAGGTGCTAGAATGTCTGAAATCAAAAGTTACATGTAGAAAGTGGTCTATGCACTATAGACAGAGGTATCAATAGCTCAAGGAGAGTAGCAAATGGACAGGCAATTAATAGGCAAAGGTTCAGTAATTCTCAGAGAGTAAATCACTTAAGCTGAAGTTTGTTGAGATATCTTTACCTTCAGAATAACAATATTTTAGAAGAAACCCATGTCAACATCAAGCCATTATCAAGCAATTAGTGTGAAATCAGAGTAGACTTTTTAAGACTTTAAGAAAGTCCCAGAACTAATAGTAGTACTCTAACCAAGTACTACAATATTCTTTATTATTAATGGTAAGCTTTAGTAATAGAATAGAGATGACACCTACAAGTTACCTATTCCTACTAACTGCCACTTATGTATCTTATAAGCAATGTATAATGATGTAGGCTATAGAGGACTTTTTGCTACTTATTCAGCCTTACTAGAACACTTTTGGTGGCCTCAAATTAGTACTAATATTATTTGGTATATTTATACTTGTCACCTTTGTCAGATTCATCAGACTATTAAAGTACTGATTCTACTAACTATTACTATATTAGCACTTTTATTCAGCAAGATATACATTGACACTATATTTATGCTATCCTTAAATAGGTTCAAGTATATTATTCAAGAATATTGTCTACTAACATACTACTCTGAGTTTTATATACTTGCTAGAGAAAATAGTAATGCTATTGCTAAGTGATTATATGAAGATATCATTTATTGCTAGGGAGCTCTTAGCAAAATTGTTACTAACAATAATATCTCCATCCTAAAAGCCATTGCTTACTTAGCAAAGAAGTACAACTTGCATTATATTTGAGTCTTTACTTACAATAAGTATACTAATAGTATAGTTAAGTAACCTCACTTTGACATTTGTTAGACTCTCTTCAAGGCTGTTAATAGTAATCAATCTAGGTGAAGTGCTACTTATTATTCAGTCTTTTAGTTAGAATATATTACAGTTTACAAGTAAATAAGCTGTTCTTTATACTACACTGTCACAGATACTCATCTCTTTTTTCCCACTAACATAGTAGAAGTGACATACTTGTGACTACTGCTAAACTCCTTTATGTCATCTGCTAACCTCATAACTCATCAAGTAATCAATTTATAATATTACCAAAAAAACCTTAAGTAATTATATAAAACTATTTTTAGCACTTATTATTTATTTACTATTTGTTTTAAAGCTGAATATACTACTACAATTTACAACTACAATTTCTAAACTAGCAATTTTATATAATTTACAACTACAATTTCTAAACTAGCAATTTTATATTGATGAGGGACACTAAGATTAAGGTTATCTATAATAAGAAAATGAGGCCTTGTTACTTAGGCCTTTTAGTAGTGATATCTTATAACTATAGCACTTATATTCTTTATAAATTAGATAGCTCAGTCTTACACTACTTGGTAGTCACCTTTTACTTAGTTCTTTATTTCATTAAAAAATATATATCTATGCCTAGCAATACTTTTAACATCAACATCTCCTGCCTATATAAACTTAAACAAACCAATCTTGTAGACAATAATGATGTTAGCAACATTGTTAAAAAAAGTGACAACTAAAAATCATTTGCTAAGCCTTGATAACTTTTTTTTTACCTTTTATTTCACTTATATATTTACTATACAGTTAGAAAAACCATTATATATAATACAAAAACATTAAATCCTTTATTTTATTTATCTTATATCACTTTTTTACATATTTAAATACTTTACAGTCTTTTACTTCTTGATATTTTTCACTAAAATGCTGTACTTAGTGACTTTTCATTAGTAACTGGCATGCTTTTGAGGTTTTTATATTATAATAATCTATTAAGCATTTCCCTTTGTGTTGCTAGTACTAAACAACTATTGCTAGTGTATAGTAATTATTTTGTCTTTGTTTTTTTCCTTTTAACTCTAGACTAACATATTACTTTTGATTGCTTATTTTTTTTTGGCTGCTTATAATTTCTGTTTATTATGTTATATTTTAAAGGCAACTTAAGGAGGCTAGTCTAGGATATTATAAAATAATGAAGCTATAAGGAAGTTAGTCTATAATGCTGATAAAATAAAAAAATATTTTATAATAAAGGAAGCAGTGGTTATTAGTTGCCAAAGTTAGTATCATTACTAAGAATATCTACTACCCTTTTCTTCTTCTCTTCCTTAATCTTATTCTCCTCCTGCTAGGCTAAGAAAGCCTAGCAATTCTTTCAATACCTTGTTAGTATTGCTACTGAGTACTTAACAACATTAAACTGAGCCTATACTTTGAGTAACTCTGTCCTAGTGACTTTTAGCTCTTATTGGAACTATTGCTCTATTAAAACTGCATATTCTTTATATGCCCTTAGCAAGAAGGTTAGCATCATTAATTCAGATAGGGCCAGGTCTTCCTCTAGCCAACTTAGCATATTGTTATTTACTTGTCTATGAGGGACAAAAATATAAAGGATCTAGTAACAACTGTTAGCAAGTCTCTTAGTAATAAGAGGAACTTAGTATGTACCAGAACTTTGACCTCAACTACCTTATCTACTCCTTCCTCCTTTACTTCTAGAATCTACTTTATCTCTTCAATAATCACCTCTTTAGGCTCTTTAATAATTGTTGCTATTGGTATTGTTATGCCTATTTTTACATTCTTGACTTCAGCAATAAGCTTAGATTTGTTTAGCTTAGACTAAAAAGCTTATTATCATTATTGTCCTCCTCTTTGTCATTACTATTCACTTTGACATGCATGTGACTTTTCAGAGGTTACTTACCTTTAGCAACCTTGTTGCCTCCTATAGTTGTCTTATTTTGCTCTGTTGGCAGATTCAAGCTTGAGTGCTTAATCTGTATTGGCTTATCAGCAGTTACTAACTCCCTCTACCTCTTTAAAAAGTTCCATGCCTGCTAAACCAAAGTTACACATATTACTATCCTAGCAACAAACTTTTTTCCTTAACTTCTTGATAATTAACTATAGAAAGAACAACCTTTTCTAAAGCTATTACACCAATAGTAGAGTTAAAAATCAGTAGGATATTAACATCCCTCAGATTTGTTCTTTGACTAGCAGTAATTGCACTAAGAAAATTTAATAACAACTATAGCAATAATAGTCTAAGAACTCACTACACCTTACTTAATTTTAAACTAGTGTCATTCCATTAGCAACACAGTTGCCTTGCCTTTAGCCTTGAACATTATGGTCTTTACAGTCACTCTAGTATCCACTACTATAAATAACTTTTACCAGTGAAGGAGTTCTACCAGCTCTTTATTGGTAAAAACATCTTGTACTGACTTTTAGTTAACTATTAGTAATCTTTGGTAAGGTCTTAGCAATTCTAGGTAACTTACCATAAATTTTTTGTTTTTTTTCTATACCTTCCCCTTTTCCTTACTTCTTAGAGTTATCACTACTCTTGGCAACATTGCTGACTCCCTAGCAATACTACCAGTAGCAACTTTAAGAGTAGAAGGGCTAGTCTCTCCAGTATCCTTGTAACTTTTACTATGACCTGTACCCATTACTATTACCAGTTTGTGTGGAGGGTGCTAGAAGAAGAATTTGTCATTAGGAGATAGCTCATCAAATAACTAAAAATATCTCAGTAATGCTATTAGTTTGGGTGACATTACTACAATTTACTATTATACTAGTCTTTAGATCCTCTAGCAGATACTCTAGTGAAGAAAGGGCCTAGTAAAAGACTTTAGCAGAGTTAATAAGTAAAAATAAGTTGAGGACTTACAAAGTGCTTATTATATTCCTATATCTACCTTTTATCTTTATACTTTTCATATAAAGTGTGACACTTTTTGTCAACCTTGGCTAACTCAGGCCACTCTACTCTGCTCCCTACCATCTTAAACCAACATAACTAAGTCTTGAAAATAGTGGTGACTGCTAAGCACAGATTTATTGCTAGCTAGTCATATGCAGGAGTTAAGATCTAGCCTGCCTATTGAAGAAAGACTTTAGTTATAAATTGCTTATTGAGCTGTTTGGCAATAAAAAAGGCTATAGGAATCCAGATTAGATAAGAAGGTTAATAGAAAGGTTGAAAACTTGCCAGAGTCCAGCTCAGTGCCAGTCTTTTTATGCATTTAACCCTTTCTATACATGGACTATATAAGCAATCATGGAACTTTATTAACTGAGAACAGTCAAGATTTCAGTCTAGAGAAGGATGATAAGACCTATTTATTACTGAGTACTATTAACAATATCTTTGCCAATCTTATCTCTATAGTACATGACTTGGGAATATATTATAAGGAGTCTGGACCTAAAGTCTAAAACAGAGTAGCCTTTTATATAAGATCTTAGCAATCATAAGATGTCCAGGATTATAAGCTTCATTATATAGAATCTAGCCCTAAAATCTAGAATGACAAGGTCAAGAACTTTCTTAGTGAAAATTACTAGTAACAATCCTTAGTGATATCCATACTTTACTTTCAAAAAGACAATATCTTATAAATATGTAACTTCTAGCTCTTTTAATTTTCTTGATTACAAACATACCTGAATGACATTTACACTTAAAATACTGACATATGGTATGCTTGCTTATACTTCTATTTGATACTTGTTTATTTTTCCATTTAACATATTTTATATATATTTTTGACATCATGTACTCATAGGTGGTTACTATTTAAACATTGGTACAAAATTTTGGACATCTTGACAGATGCCATTACTTTTAGCAATCAGTTTTTCATTCTTACATTTCTTATAATAATATAAATACTCTCTATATATACCTAATTTTATATAAAAAAGAAAGGTTATAGTCCACTACTGCCTGCTACAGCCTCTGAGTACTTTGCTTATCATTTTTCTCAGCTTCAGATCTTATTCTTAGTCTTCTTTATCATTATCAATAGCTTAGTAACAGCCTTAACAGACTTATCCTTGATTTAACATAGTATCAAGTATGGATGTCTTATAATGTTATAGTATTTTAGCAATGTTAGTAACTACAGCTAATAACTAGTTTTGGCATCTGTTTTCCAGTTATTATTTGTGTTGACTTACATTCTTACCCCTATCCCCTTTCACTGCTAGGCCTTTACAGACTTTAGCAACTTCTCCTAGTGATCTTTTATTTAGCAACTTATTGCTCTTTGACCCCCTTTCCACTTTCTTATCATATCTTAGCAATGTTTGCTTACTTTACCAATCCTTCCACTTTCTATTGCTTAGTCTTTACTTATACTTAGTAACTCCTCCTTCCCATTCATTTAGTGACTACTTTGTCTCCCTCTTTTCTTTCTTCTTTTCCCCTTAACAACTTAGTAATCTTTTGGTGGCATTTAGCAACTTAGGCTAGCATTAGCAACTACTTTCACTTGTCTCCTTTTTTATTCCTACTTTACAGCTCTTATTTTCTGGGATATTTACTAACTTGCCCTCATACACTCTTCTTACTGCTAGCTACTCTATCTAGTTGCCAGTGTATTTATAGGTCATCCTTTTGATTTCTTGCATAGCAGCTAGGTAGCATAAGAACACATCAACACTCATCTTCAACTACTCATTATGGCCAGACAACATCTCAAAAAAAACAGGTTCAACCTTTAAAAGTAGAGGAAAGATGATAAAGAGAACTTAGCTAGAGAAAATGACAGAAAAATCCTTACCAATAATATTAAGTAATAGTAAGTATGTGTCCATAACCCCAGCACTCTACAGAACTGCTCTACCCTACCTTTGAGCACTTCTGGCCACTACTCAAACTCTGTCTACATCTTGTACATCTCTGAATCACCAGCCTATATATATGTTCTGACTTCAACAACTTCCTAAAATATGCCTTACACATCATTGAATTACTGGTAGCCCATCTTTCTAGGTCTCAGAACTTCTTTAGAACCTGTTCCAGCTCCAAGACAAGCTCATGCCTATAGACCAATGAATCCAACTGTAGGACTTACCTCAGACTATACTCAGGCCCCACTATGATAGAAAGCTAAGCTCTGGACAGATGGCTGCCTGCCTAAGAACCTCCTACCCAACTAGTCCTTCTCAAAATCCTTAAGTATATAGTCTCAGCCTCACTGTAGTCAGTTACTAGTCTTGATGTTACTTAAATTTCTTGTCTTTTTACTTACTCTGTCTTTCTACTCTCAATCTACTTCTCTCTCTCTTTTAATTTCTCCTCTTTGACATAGTTGTTTTAGTCCACAGAACATTTCCACAGACTTTACTAACCTCTACCCCTATGATATCAACTTTGGGACATTGTCTAGCCTTCAGATCAACTTCGAAACATCTATATATTCTATTTTCTGTTATTGACTAACTAACTAGCAAGTTCTTGCTCTTAGAGGTGAACTTCCAGGTTCTTTGGACCTAATATAATATTAAGACTTCTGTAAAAGCAACTATCAGAGGCTGTGGCTCAGTCACACAATTGACAGAGAGAGATTCAAAGAGATATATTCAGCAATAGAAATATTTACATAATCTAGTTGAGGAAGATCCA
>JABCKS010025329.1:0-17888 GCA_018851325.1 Termitomyces sp. DKA19 | reverse complement strand
ACTTAATATCTTTCAGCATGTGTTTCTAAAAAAAACCTTTATTATGTTCATATATTGTATCTAAAGAAAAATTCTTTATTCTACTTGAGGAACATATGGCAGGATATTTTAAGATATTTCTCAAGAAATATGCACTAGAAAAATGTAACAATCTTTACACAGAAACAATGTACAGAAACATGTGTCATGTCACTCAGCATGTTGCTCAGCATGCAACTGTCAATTTGCTCATCAATATCCTTGTATATAGTAATTGCATATAATGTGAAGAAAATTATTTATTAGAGCCAAATGTCTACAATAGTAGTGAGTTCTGTTAAGTTTCCAACAAAGAGAATAACAGTTCAAGTTAAGAAAAATGAGGACTAAATCAGTAGGACAGGAGATTGACTTACAAGGAAAATCACTACAATCAATCCAATCTCCAAGCCTCTTGAATTCAAGTTTGCTGGCTGTGAACAATGCATGGAATGCTATATAGTTAGTAATGAGCAGATCAAAATCTCATGCAGCCAAAGTGTTATGCAACTACCTAGAACAGTGTCATTGAAGGGAACTTGTCAACAACAGTGCATGTCTGGTTAATACTTGGTTGGTTAGATGGCATTGTCAAGCGGGGTTTGTCAATAATGGTGAGTTACTGTGTCTGGTTGATGCTCCACTGGTTATCATTGCCCTCCAGTTTGGCAACACAGGACAGAGACTCACGAGCCTGAAACTTGTTAATTCTGTATAGTCACAGAAAAATCTCAACACTGACCTGGGTCAGATAGATAGAAATGGTGGACCCTAGGTAGATGTTATCATATATGATTTCAAAGCTTGGCATTATGGTCAGCTCTGGGCTAGTATATTTGAGCTGAAAAGTTGGCATTGTGATGGGTGTGAGAAAGAGTGTGCATTTGTGATCATTTGGATACCATAACAACTTCAGATACCAATAAGTAGTAGACATCCTCCTCAGAATTGATAATGAAACTAATGCTGGCCCAAATCTCTTTGTTCCCTAGTCCAAGGTGTCTAAACCATCTAGAGTAGCCAATGCAGTGAAGGTATAAGGGCACTCACTAAGATCAGCAATGTTGAAGAAGTTGTCATTGTTATTCTCAGGCTTGCCATAGTCATCTTTAACTTTTGGCAGTTCAAACTTCTAACATGACTACTGAGGCTTAAGCTGCTCACTGGACTGACCATCAACTCTTGATTGAGAATACACCAGTAACAGTGATACAACAGCACCATCCATTCCAAGTTGGAGAGACCACAGTTTGAGCTCATTCCTGGTCTGACCAGCTGCTAACTGTCACAAGTATAAACCATAACTTAAGTCTTGAAGCCAAAGCACAACTAATTCAATGGTATATCAACCATATCCTCAACATCATCCTTGCCCTCCTCCAATAATATGGTACTCACCAGTTTCTCCTTCTCAATAAGTAGTGGGAGCAATACTTTGATGCTTGAAGGTGTTATAACCATTGATGGCTGAGCTACCATCATAGCCAATTCCAGGTGTTTCAGCTATTCAGGAGGAGAATGCCTTTGTGGAATTGGGTTGGGCACAGAAGAAATAGCAGGAAAAGATGTGGGCAAGGGGAACTTGAAGTTATGGTTTATTGAACCATTATGTTTATGTTCATTGCCTGTGCTTGTGCTTTCACTTGTGGCATATTGAAGCTGTACCTCCTCCATGTCATTGTACTCCTTTTATTCCTTTGGTGTTTGCTCAAAGGACATGGGCTTAGATGGAGAGAGGCTTTTGTCTTGGTTGAAAAAGGGTGAAGTTTGGGTAGAAGGTACATCTGCTGAACAGGCAGGTGGAGGCATCAAGGTGCAATTGAGCAATTGCTTAGATTGGTTTTGGGGAGAGTTGGTAGTTGAATGAAGCTGGAAGGCTTTGAATATGGACTGAGGTTGGTTGAAGAAGGTTGAGTTGGGCAGAGATATAGGTATAGTACCCAAATAGAATGGAGCAATTGGGACTATTCTAAGAGACAATGTTAGTATATAGCATAATGTGAGGAAAATAGATGCACCTTTTCTCTGAATGACAAGCTAAAATTTAGTGGAGCTGTACAATAAAAATACTGAGCTGAAGTATGTATTGATACTCAATGCCTGAAGCTCTGCTTGTGTCACCTGTTGAAGGTGGTGAGAGGGGAGGGTATAGAGGCCAGCCACTGGCTATTACAATAGATGTCAAGTGAGTGAAGTTTGGCTGTAGCAAGTTAAATAGTTAGCCATTGAAGAGTGACCAAAGTCTGAGTTATATTGCGCAACTGAGGCTAATGAGATTTGACACTTTAAGTTTGCACATTCCAATGCACCTACAAGCTTAGTGGCTTGGGAGATTTGATACCAAACTCATTCAATATGTCATTCTAGAGTGCCCAGAACTCAGTGTCACTTTTTTGCTCCTCTGCAATATTTCTATAGACTGTGATATTGACAATAGAGCCCATGGTGGCTCCAGGGGGCAGCAGAATGGAAGGAAACTCAATCAAATGAGCCTATTCACCAAGGAGGATCTACAAGTCTATGATGAGCATCCTTTACTATTTCAACTGGTTAATTCTAAATTTACAGCCATTCTGGCATCTAAGAAGGTATCAGAAACATGTATTGTGCGCATCCATAATAATAAGTACATACACCAAGCTTTCCTACAGTGAACATAAAGCATTCTGAAGATTTCTCAAGATGTATCATCATGATAAACAGATGTTGATTGTGGCACTGTCGACACATTTGACATGTAATTTCTATAATATGGAAACTATAGAATTATCTAAAGTTGCACACAATGCTCTTGCCCAAAAAATGCCTGTCCTCACTGTGGATGACATCAACTACACAGACATTAAGGAAAAGTATGTTAAACTTACATAAAACAATGAAAGAAATGTATAATTCTCATTGTTTAATATAATTATCTAGTTTTTCCCTTTCTTGTTCCTTTTATCCACCTGTGGTATGTAAGAAAACTAAAGAAATATAAGCAAAAAGAAAACTGACCTTCCAACAATCATAGCTATCATGGATCTCTTCCTCCCTATTGACCTCCTCAATTACCTTCATACTCCAAGAGACCCAGATATACTTGATCCAATTAGTACATTTGTTCCCCTTTACTTGATCAAAGTATTACTTACCAATGGCAAGACATTTGACAGGTATCCCAATACTTTGAGTTCTCTTTGAAACTACATCCCTCAATACTTCTTCTACAAATAAGCTACAAACTTCATGGCATAAATGTTATTGCAGAATTGGATGCATACATTAGTGTTACACTGGATGGAAGCCTAGAATCAAATCAAAAGATAGTCAAAGCAAAAGACTGTATACAAATCTGTTGGCTCTTCTTCAGCTTGAGGACAGGGTATCCTTCAAGTTGAGACTCAAGTAAAGGAGATGTTCAAGGAACCAGATGCCTTAGATATGATAGAGCAATGGAGTCTTCTGAAGAATGAGAACTTGGAATATTATCCTAGAGCTTAAACAATCATAAGAGTGAGTTTGGATGAACCCAGAAGTCATAAGAAAGAAATAGAGCTTAGATGAATCTAGAGCTTATAAATAGTGGCATTCAACACACAAAAGAGACTGTGTAGTTTCCAAGACACCTGATAGGTGTATATTAAGCCCCAAGCCTCAAAGTCACTCAACAAAGGAGGAAATTTGAGAATTGGGGTTTTCAAACCCAAAATTTGAGAGGAAGTACATGAGTTTGGGTAAATCCAGAACTCATGGAGAAGGATAGAGCTTGGGGGAACTAAGCTCATTAATAGTTGTATGTTTACAAGTCCAGTCCTACTTCAAAGGACTTTGATAATTACATAATCTATTCAGGAAAAATATGATGAACATCAAGCAAGTGGGTATAATCTGTAAATAATATAGTAGGGAAAGATCTTCAAGGTAGCATCATAGTGACATAGTCACCTTAGTCTATTAAGACTATGCTATAAAAAAGTTCTGAAGATCACTCAGCACAATAGAAGTGTATAAGTTTGAGTCGAGCTGAGAACTCAAACCAAGTGAGTAAGTTTGCTTTAGACTCAGAACTTCAAAGAAAGTAAACAAGCTTAGGTGAACCCAGAACTTATGAGGGAGAGACAGACCCAGAGCTTGGGTGAACTCAGAGCTCATGGTCATATTCAGAAAGTTCAAGTTCGACTTTACTAGTGTTTAAATACTTACATAACCTATCATAGAAACACAATACACAATAAGACTCAGAGAGATAAGATTGTAATCAGTGATAAGTAGAATTATTAATAAGATTATGTATAAGCATGGTTGACTAACAAAGATTATATTTTTGTAAGCACAATGATAGAACAAGAATCAGAAATAAATGTAAAGAAAATTATTTATTTGAGAGCCAAATATTTATAATAGTAATGAGTACTGTAAGTAACTTAAATAGACAGTAAGTACAAATAGGGCTACTATTATCTACTAGACTATATGTATTATATCAACTAGTTCTGCAGGTGAAGTAAGTTAAGGACTGAGTGAAGGTCCAATTTGGTTTACATTCTAGAAACCAGACTCTTAAACCACACATTATTATAGAAGTTTGTAGGAAGCTTTGTAGGAATGTTACTGTAAAGACATGTAGTCTTTTCATATTTGCTGATTTGATAAATATGAGAAGCACTACTAAGGAGTCAATTTTCGAGGATATTAGTGGTAGAATAACTTTGATTTATGTAGCAAAGCAGTCTAGTAATGTGTGGATTGCATCAAGTTTGAATTTTTGACTCTATATTCTTCACCATCAGACTTATCTGAACTCTGGCTATTTACTCCTAGAGATCTAACTATAAGAAGCATCTTATTCTAAGCTGGATTATTATCATATTCAACTTAGTCCTGATAATGACTGCTCCTTATAAGGTACAGCTTGAATATACTAGTTAGTTAATAAACAAGATAGAGAAAGAATATATATACTTATTTCTGTCTCATCCTAACTTGCTTACAATGACCTATAGCTTAAAACTCAGCTATCATACATCTAAGAATATCCTCCTACTATTGTTCATTGGGCCTTGGATAGGCTTTTGTACAAGCCTTTCAAAGAGTATCAAGACAATTGAAGAAATGTTACACAACTAGGCCTATAGATAGATTCTTCTCAAAATACTTCTATGTCACCATATCAGCAAATTGCTGAGCAAGTGAGACATTTCAGATATTTTCCGGAGCTTTGATATAAATCTGTAGATACTGAAAACTTAGTCCAGGAGCATTGTTATTAAAACAAAAATTGAACATATTTTGAAACGTGGCCAGTAGCTCTGGTCTATCTAAGACAATATAAGAAAATTCTCTATCCTTCTTTGTTTTAAAGAGGGACCATATCTTTTTTTGAATAATGCATATGGTATTGTTATACTATTCAGTTTGTATTTTTCAACCTTGTAGTACTTTAAAAGGAAATGTCCACTGTACCAATACTTTTTTATATCTGGGCTCATCGAAATGCTGTATAGTTGCATCAAAATTACTGTATAAAGCTAAGACTCTATTTTCTAGTCTTTTAAGAGTAAGTCTCATATTATCACTATCATAGACAATGCCATCATTATTGTCTTTGTAGTCTTTATTGTAGTCTTTGTCATTTTTGATATTACTGCCATCACTATTATTACTATTAGCTTCACTTCAGAGTCTTATAGTAGCACCTTTTAAAGGAGTACTCTTATCATCCTCTCTGGTTTCTCAAAGTTTTAAACTTGTCACTATTTAAGAAGTGGTAGAAGAGCTGTGAAGATAAGTAGAAAGGGTAAGAACCAGTTCTTTTTTATTTTTTGGCAACAAAGTTGACTGGTAATTCAATTAACCATTTCTAAGAAGTATATCTATCTATACAAAGTCATTACAGTTGCATTATTTAGACTTTTTCAAAAGAGTTGTCAATGTAAATAACTTATAAATACTTTTAAAATAAGAACTGAGCAATATATAAGATAGTGTTGAAAATTTCCAAAAGGTCTGTAATTGCTATACTTGTCAAATAAAACTCAAATTGAATCATTTAGTTTTAAAATAATAAATAGTTATCAAAAACCTTACTTGAAATGTAAGGTAAATATATTAAACTATTGGCAAGAGAAGTTCTTGCAGTCTCACTACTACTGAGAATACAGGAGACAACAAATTGAGATAATGTATATAAATGTAAAAAGCTTTTGAATGACAAAGAATAGGAATTTATTCCAAACAGCTTGAGAAAAGAACAAGTTAAATATTTGATAATTAAAAATAATATGAATTTACTCAATAGTTAATTAATATTAATAGGTTGAATAAATTTTTTTCTTGTTTTCTAGTGTAATAAAGTTTTTTATTAGCAAAGTTGGAAATAGTTTGTTACTATCCTTCATAATAAACAGGCCTTAAGTTGGTAATATTGAATATACTATCTCTATTAATACATATTTAATCACTGTTATCTTCAGATTCCATATTGAATTCATATTTATTTTAGTTTGTAACATCAAGTATGACATTTTTATTTAAAAAATGTTTAACAGCAAAAGGTTCAGTTTACATTGTTTCATTCAATTATACTAAATACATAATTACCTTCTTTTCTAATGTAGAAATCCTTTATTTAAACTTAGTAATAATATTTTTATAAATACTTTTTTCCTATAATAGAATGAATAAAAACTTGAAGAAGTAAAAAAAAATAATAAATATATAATATTAAGTCTGCCAACTAACTTTTATACTTAATCAAGTTGTAAATATGCCTTCTATATCTGTTTCAGTGCTTAAACTTGAAAATTGTTTTGTTTAATTTGGGTAGTTCAATGTGCTTCTTAAAAAACTGATAATTAATTCTAAAACACCTAATATTGAAAAATAAGGTAAGAACAAAAGAAAATAGAAAGTGATCAACTGATGCTTTTGTTATAAATCATGTACTAATATTTAACTTTACAAACTTTAAAGCTGCTAGCTTAATTTAAGAAAAAAGATGTTTTAGTTAACTAAAATAATAAAAAATGGTATGCTAGAGGCTTATTGTATTTTCTTAAACCTTTTTTCATTCAGTCAATCACTCCTTTTAGTATTAACTTAGAGTGTTTTGATGGGTGTTTTGAAAACTTATCAATTAACTTTAAAAATCTTAAATAGTAGCTTAATAACAAGAAATTAACAAAAAAGGGAAAAATGCGTAAATTAATTATTAATAAACACCTTTGTAGACTGTATACTCATTTCTAATTATATGTCTTTTAATATTATTAACTTAGTCTAACAAAAATGTTAAAGCAAAAATAATAAGAAGTCAATGAGCAAACATTTACTATATTCTATTAGAGAAGTTCTTTTTTAACAAATATTTGAACTTTCAAGATTTATTGCTCTTTTTTAGCTATTTGCAATTGATTCTAAAGACTTTGAATGGTCACCTAAGTATTGAATAATAAGTAGACAATAAAAGTAGATAAAGAATGACTAACTAATGATTTGATAGATTGTATGCTTAGTTTCAACTTGACAAACGTTAATACTATTAACTTAATTTGAGGAAATTTTAAAGCTAAAACAATAAAAAGCTAATTGATAAAAGTGTACTATTTTCTTTTAAAAAAACTTCTTTTCAACAAATAGTTATACTTCAAGACTTTCTTTTTCTATTTTAATTGTTTACAATTAATTTATAGTTGTTTCATAGATTTACTAAAGATTTAAAAACTGACTTTGAAGATTTTAAATAATTGTTTAATAATGAAAGATGAACAGAGAACATAGATAAATAAAGAATGATCAATTGATGCCTCTGTAAATTGCATTTTCTATGCCTTTTTAACTAATTTAAACTGGCTTTAAGTAATTTAATAAGTTTATTTAAATTTTATTTAGCTACCTAAAATTTAAGATTTAATAGGAAGCAAAAAGAGACAATGAATAGTAACTCATTATTGATTCTTTAAATTGAGCTTTTAATAGGACAAGTATTTAGCAATCTTGTAACATTAATTATATATAAAGATTATGTATTTTGTAATATTTAATGTGAACATAAAGAAAATAAATATATTTAAAAGTAAAAGTAAAATGTATATACAGTGTTTTGTAAATAATAGACATTGTAAAATATCATATTTCTACTAGATATGAATATGGTTTTAAAACTTTACCTAAGTTTATTAAACATATGTATGCCTAATTTCTTTTTTAGATCAAATAACTACAGTTTAGTAAATAGTATATTTTACTTTAGTAAATGACAATATTTTTAAAACTTTAATTCAATCTATAAAGTTAGTGTTAACAGTATATTAAAATTTAAATAAATTTAGAATTTAAAGGAAAATAATAGAGTTTAGATGAACTTAGAACTTGTAAAGGAGAAACAAAACTTAAATGAATTTAAAGCTTATAATTATGTTTAAAAAATTCAAGTTTAACTTTACTTATTATTTAGTACTTATATAACCCATTATAAAAATGCAATAAGCGATAATTAGAATTATAGATAAGAATAAAATCATAAATTAGAATAAAACTATAGATAAGGATAAAATTATGAATAAAATTATCTATGAGTAAGAACAAATGTTCAATAATTTTATAATATCAATTGTATACAAAAACTATATATTTTGCAGTATTTAACATAGATATAAAAAAAATGAATGTATTTAAAAGTAAAATATATACACAATGTTTTGTAAATGACAGATATTGTAAAATATTATGTTTCTACTAGATATGAATATGGTTTTAATACTTTATCTAAACTTATTAAATATATGTATGTTTGATTTCTTTTTTAAATCAAGTGACTGCAATTTGATAAATAATATATTTCATCTTAGTAAACAATGATGTTTCTAGAACTTTTATTCAATTTATAAAGTTAGTGTTAACAATACTCAATAGTATATTAAGTTGTAAAACTTACTCTTAATTTATTGTTCATTTTTATTTATTATTAGCAAAATTTAAATGAAAATACTATAACAAATGCAGTTATAAAAAAGTACAAAGTATTAAATCTTACAACAAAATAACAATTATAATGATGTATGAATAAATAGAATTTTAAAATATAAGTAGTCAGTTAATAGAAAGGATGATCAAAATTTAAATAAACTCAGAACTTAAAGAAAAGTGATAAAACTTGAGTGAACTCAAAGTTTATAGTCATATTTAGAAAGTTCAAGTTCAACTTTATTTACTGTTTAATATTTACATAACTCATTATGAGAACATAATAAATAATAACTAAAATCATAAATAAGAATAAAATCATAAATTAAGATAAGACTATAGATAAGAATAAGATCATAGATAAGATTATTTATAAGCAAGAATGAGCATTTAGTAATCTTGTAATACTAATTGCATATAAAAACTATATATTTTATAGTATTTAATATAGATATAAAGAAAATGAATGTATTTGAGAATAAAATGTATACATAATGTTTTGTAAATGACAAATTGTATAATATACAGAAATAAAAAGAACAAGTATAAACAAATAAATCCTAAACCATCAACAATTCATTCTTTCATTACATATTCATATTCACCTTTAACTATATTAAAATATGCTCTCATACTTCTTATGACATCTACAACCATCTGTAACTGTTTCACTTACTTTATCTTATGGACACACTTCATTAATATATCTAATACTAACTTTCCTTTTATCTCACTTAATTTTACCTTATCAAGAACTTAAATGCCCAATTTTTATATCCTGTCTACTTTATTTCCTGCTACATTTCATAGGATTATGAGTTAGCAAAATAACAGTGCAATTATCAAGTAGCATTAACCAAGCTACAGTATTATACATTGTAATGAACTTAATTAAGAGAGCAGTAAAGATGATAAAAAACTTTAATTTGAGAATAAAAAGCTTTGCCTCTTTGTGTGATCATTGTTGTTTTAATACTTCAAGAGTATAGGAATATATTTTTTATAGTTAGAAATCAAACATATTGTTGTTTTAATACTTCAAGAGTATAGGAATATATTCTTTATAGTCAAAAATTAAATACAATGTCTATATGGTGCTCTAATACCATCTGAAATCAATATCTGGAAATTATATCATTAACCAAGATAAGTATACTGGAATGAAAATGCAATAACCAAGAATGAATAATAAAATAGTGTTGACTATAGAATCTTATATTTGAAAGTAGTCACCTTAGACCATATTACAACACCATATAGATATCATATTTAAATCCTTTGAGGTGTAGTCATCAAGAATTATATTTACAAATTTGTAATTCCACCAGACTTGCCTATTGTAATTTTCCATTAGCAGAATATGAATTTAATGCCCCTAATAAAAAGAGAAAAGGCAAAACTTAATAACATAGAACTTTAAATAATATTAAGTTAGCTTAAGGAATTGAATTATTCATAATGAGAGAAATTTAACAAGTTTAGGTAAACTTAAAACTCATGAGGAAGGGAAAGAGCTTGCATGAATCAAGAACTTATAAGAAAGTAAACAAACTTAGGTAAACCTATAACTTGTGAAGAAGGAATCAAGTTTATCAATGGTCATAACAGGCAAAAGTTAGAAGTCCAAAACTTTGGTGGCATTTGATGGTTTTGTAATCTAAATGAACTATATAGATAAGATATAAAGATCTAATGTTATGAGATCATCAAACACAACCAAAGTTAGACTTGAAATAATCATATATATGAACTCTGGGTTTACCTAGGCTTTGTTCCTTCCTTGTAAGTTCTGAGTTCACCCAAACTCACTCACTTCCTTATAAGCTTTTAGACTTGAAATAATTATATATATAAGCTCTTGGTTCACCCAAGTTCTGTCTCTTCTTCGTGAGTTCTGGGTTCACTCAGACTCACTCACTTCCTTACAAGCTTTGCACTCATTCAAACTTACTCACTTTTGTTAAGTTGAAATGACTATAAGCTTTAGGTTCACCTAAACTGTGATTATTTTTCCATTATCAATAAATTCTTGGATCTTTGGTCAGGTGTTGTTTTTAGCCAGACCACCAATTTTCTTTATAGTTGACTAATTTTGTATGCCATTGTTCTTATAATTTGTGATCTTATGATAGTTCAAAAAGTTGAAGGCTTTACTTCAATCTATCACAAGTACTTTTGTCCCTACTATTGGTGCAATAGGACATCTCATAAACTCAGCAATATCAATATTCAATGCTGAAAATTCTGAACTGATGAAAAATATTAAAACTTGGCAGAGAACTACTTCTTGGCTTCCTCTCTAAAAAAGGCATCTGCTCTTGTTGGCAAATTAGGCTTACAATGAATCAAGTTTCTCTGACTTTCATACTATAAGGCATCAATATACTTTGTCATCAATATTATGCATAATCTCTTTCTTGAGTTGATCAAAGAGTACTTTCAGAATATCCTTAGTTATGACCCTGACAATAAGAAGTGCAAGACCAAAAAGGAAGCTCTAGCAAAGTTGACTGTGATAAATATTCAATACAATGAAGCCAATTCTGAGCCAGATCCAAAGAATGAGCTGAAAATTTTCAATGATATATATATATTTTGCCAATAGCTTTAATAGCTTATTGATTTCAATGTTGAAGGTCCAGCTTTTGATAAAGCAGTCAAGAGATAAAAAAATCTACATAAAGAAGCCCTGGTCTATATAGTGACAGGATTAAGTATTCAACTATTGCTAGGAAATAAAGGGATTAGAGAGGACTATGCTTGTGCAATCCTTCTCTGAGTATATATAAATTGGTCAATATGTATGTACAATGTTGACTTAGATTGTTCTACTAGTAACTTCAGCAACCAAAACATGATGTTACATTGTTTCATGGAGAAATTTTCTCAGAAAAAAATGAAGATTATTTGAACTGATCTTAAAGATATTATCAGACCTTCCTAAATGACTTCAGTCCCAACAACCTTTTTATTAAGTGAGCCCAAGCTCAAAGCAAATTAATGGTGGATAGTTGGCTGTGTAAATCTCTTCATATCCTTGACCTACTTATAGTAGGATGGTAATAAATAAAAGAAAAATCTTCTACATCTAACAATGCTACTTTCTTTAGCTGTTCAAGTAGCTACTTCTTGAGTAACTAGTATAAATTATAAAGTGTGTTATTTGGAGCTCATGATTGAATATCAAAAAGAGCTTGCTCACTTTTTCCTATTTTATAAATGTGTCTCTAATTATCACATGACCTTTTACATTCCTGATTTCCTCAAATTATTTGGTCTTGCTTCAGGCTGGTGAGCCTTTTCTTTTGAGTGTGCAATTGGGCAATTGCAACGAATGTCAACAAATTACAACACAACAACTGTTAACTGTTATTTCTTCTAATATTTTCTTATGAAATTAAAAATTCCTTTTTTATGTGGCTAAAAACAGCAAAGCTTTCCTGTAGTCACAGTGGAGTGCTAAAATTGTTTCAAAGTGAGTTTGGTACATTTATTTCAGTTTTTTTCAGATATTTAATTATTTAAATTGATCTAAAAAGAAAAAATCATAGATGTTCAATTGAGAAGTAGAGTACAGAGGGCTATCTTCTAGTGCTACCTCTATTCTTGATATTATATAAGGAAGTTAGAAAAGATTGAAGAGTGACTGAGGAGCCAAGGTTATTGTTGACCATTTAATTTTGAGACAAGTATCATTTTATTTAGTATTTTTATAATATTGATTTTATAAAGAAAGTTTGGTATTCTGTGGATGCACTTGTGAAATATAGCAGAAGAGTGTCAATAAATAGAAAAGTAACCTAGATAAAGACCATTGTAGATAAGCAGAATGTCTTTTTTGTGAGTTTTTTTCTTTAATTTTTTATGCTTTATCACTAATACTAAGTGACAAATTTAAATAAATTGTATGTAATACTTAAAAATGTTGGTGTAACTATATGTATAAGCATAATTTCTTAGTGAAATGGTAGGTAAAACTTTGAATTTAGAGAAAGAGAGTGGTACTAATGCGTAAGCAGACCAAACCTTTCAAACTAGGAGAAATTGTGAGTGATTTTTGAGGTTTATGAACTAATGTTATTGTTGTTAGATTATCCATAGAAGTAGCTAAAACATATGTACATGAATATAGTTATAGTTAGTTAGTTGGTTATTGTTGTTGTTAATAGTAAATGTAAGTAAAGTAGCATTATAATGGCATATTGTATTATAGTAGTTAGACTGGAATGGAATGTCTGAGATTTATATATAAACAATAATGAATTTGAGATTAGTTAAGTATGTAGCCACTTACTGATTACTGCTCTGTAGCACTCTTGTTTGTTGATATCAATTCTATCATTATCCTTATAAAAATGTAATCTTTATCAGTCAACCACGCTTATACATAATCTTATCAATGATTCTACTTATTGCTGATTGCAATCTTATCTCTCTGAGTTTTATTGTGCATCATGTTCCCATAATGAGTTATATAAGTATTTAAACACCAGTAAAGTCAGACTTGAACTTTCTGAACATGACCATGAGCTCTAAGTTCATCTAAACTTTAGGTCTGTCCCTCCTTCATAAATTCTAAGTTCACCCAAGCTTATTTACTTTCTTTGAAGTTCTGGGTTTAAAGTAAACTTGCTCATTTAACTTGAGTTTTCAGCTTGACTCAAACTTGTACACTTCTATTGTGCTGAGCAATCTTCAGGACCTCTTTATAGTGTAGTCTTGATAGACTAAGGTGACTATGTCACCATAACACTACCTTAAAGATTTTTGATACTATATTGCTTGCAGATCACACCCATTTGCTTAATGCTTATCATATTTTCCCTGAATGGATTACGTAATTATCAAAGTCCTTTGAAGTAGGACTGGACTTGTAAATACACAACTATTGATGAGCTTAGTTCCCTCAAGCTCTATCCTTCTCCATAAGTTCTGGGTTCATCTAAACTTATACACTTCCTTTCAAGTTTTAGGTTTGGGAATCCCAATTCTCAAATTTCCTCCTTTATTGAGTGACCTTGAGGCTTGGAGCTTAATGTACACTTGTTAGGTGTTTTGGGAACCATACAGTTTTTTTTGTGTGTTAAATGCCACCATTTATGAGCTCTGGGTTCACCTAAGCTCTATCCCTTTTTTATAACTCTTAGGTTCACTTAAACTCACTCTTATGATTATCTGAGCTCTGGGATAATATTCCAAGTTCTCATTCTTCAAAAGACCCTATTGCTCTATCATATCTAAAGCATCTAGTCCCTTGAATGTTTTCTTCACTTAAGTCTCAACTTGAAGGATACCTCATCCTCAAGCTAAAAAAGAGCTAACAGATTTGTATATGGTCTTTTGTTTTGACTATCTTTTGATTCAATTCTAGGCCTCTATCCAGCACAACACCAATATGTGTATCTAATCTAGCAACAACATTTACACCATAAAGTTTATGGCTCATTTATGGAAAAAGCATTGGAAGGTACAGTTTTGAAGGGAACTCAAAGCATTAGGATACTTGTCAAACACCTTGCTATTAGTAAGTAATGCTTTGGTCAAGTAAAAAGGAACAAATGTATTGATTGGATCAAGTGTGTCTAGGTCTTTTGGAGTGTAAAGGTGATTAGGGAAGTTAATGGGGAGGAGGGAATTTATGACAGCCATGATTGTTGGAAGATCAGTTCTCTTTTTACTTATATTTCTTTAGTTTTCTCACATACCACAGGTGAATAAAAAGAACAAAAGAGGGAAAAACTAGATAATTATATTGAATAATGAGAATTATACATTTCTTTTGTTGTTTTGCATAAGTTTAATATACTTTTTCTCAATATCTGTGTAGTCAATGTTGTCCATAGTGAGGGCAGGCATTTTTTAGACAAGAGCATTGTGTGTAAGTTTGGATAATTTTATAGTTTCTATATTGTGAAAATTGCATACCAAATATGTCAACAGTGCCACAATCAACATCTATTTATCATTGTGATACATCCTAAGAAATCTCTGGAGTGCTTCATATTTACTATGGAAAAGCTTGGTGTATGTACTTATTATTATGGATGTACACAATATGTATTTCTGATACCTTTTTAGATACTGGAATGGCTGTAAGTTTAAAATCAGCCAGTTGAAATAGTAAGGAATGTTCATTATGGACTTATAGATCCTCCTTGGTGAATGAGCTTATTTGATTGAGTTTCTTTCTATTCTGCTGCTTCCTGGAGCCATCATAGGCTCTATTGTCAATATCACAGTCTACAGAAATATTGTAGAGGAGCAGAAAAGTGATGCTAAGTTCTGGACACTCCAGAATGACATATTGAATGAGTTTGGTATCAAATCTTCCAAGCCACCAAGCCTGTAGGTGCATTGGAATATACAAACTCAAAGTGTCAAATCTCATTGGCCTTAGTAGTTGCGCAATATAACTCAGACTTTGGTCACCTTTCAATAGCCAACTATTCAACTTACTACAGCCAAACTTCGCTCACTTGACATCTATTACAATAGCCAGTAGCTGGCCTCTATACCCTCCCCTCTCACCACCCCTAACAGATAACATAAATGGAGCTCCAGGTGTCGAGTATCAACATGCACTTCAGCTCAGTATTCCTATTGTATAGCTCTACTGGATCTTAGTTTGTCATTTAGAGAAAAGGTGCATCTATTTTCCTTACATTATGCTATATACTAACATTGTCTCTTAGAATGGTCCTAATTGCTCCATTCTATTTGGGTACTACACCTATATCCTTGCCCAGTTCAACCTTCTTCAACTGACTTCAGTCCATGTCCAAAGCCTTACAGCTTTATTCAACCACCAATTCTCCCCTGAACTAATCTAAGCAATCACTCAATTGCACCTCAATGCCCCCACCCACTTGTCCAGCAAATATACCTTCTACCCAAACTTCATCCTTTTTCAACTAAGACAAAAGCCCCTTTCCATCTAAGCCTGTGTCTTTTAAGCCAACACCAAAGGAACAAAAGGAGTATAATGACATGGAGGAGGTGCAGCTTCAATATGCCACAAATAAAAGTACAAGCACAGGCAATGAATATAAATGTAATAGTTCAATAAACCATAACTTCAAGTTCCCCTTGTTCGCATCTTTCCCTGCTGTTTCTTCTATACCCAACCTAATTCCACAAAGACATTCTCCTCCTAAATAGCTGGAACACCCAGAATTAGCTATGATGGTGGCTTAGCCATCAATGATTATAACACCTTCAAGTATTGAAGTATTGCTCCCACTGCCTGTTAAGAAGAAGAAACCGGTAAGTACCATATCATTGGAGGAGGGTAAGGATGATGTTGGGGATATGGTTAATATACCATTGAATTAGTTGTGCTTTGGCTTTAAGACTTAAATTATGGTTTATACTTGTAACAGTTAGCAGCTGGTCAGACCAGGAATGAGCTCAAACTGTGGTCTCTCCAACTTAGAATAGGTGGTGCTGTTGCATTACTGTTACTGGTGTATTCTCAATTAAGAGTTGATAGTCAGTCCAGTGAGTAGCTTGAGCCTCAGTAGTCATATTAGAAGTTTAAACTGCTAAAAGTCAAAGATGACTACAACAAGCCTAAAGATGACAATGACAACTTCTTCAATGTTGCTAATCTTAGCGAGTGCCCTTGTACCTTTACTACATTGGCTACTCTGGATGGTTCAGACACCTTGGACTAGGGAACAAAGAGATTCAGACTAGCATTAGTTTCATTGTTGATTCTGAGGAGGACATCTATTACTCATTTGTATCTGGAGTTATTATAGTATCCAAACAATCACAAATGCACACTATTTCTCACACCTATTATAATGCTGACTTTTTAGCTCAAATATACCAGCCTAGAGCTGACCATGATGCCAAGCCTTGAAATCATGTATAATAACATCTGCCTAGGGTCTACCATTTTTATCCATCTGACCTAGGTCAGTGTTGAAATTTTTCTATAACTATACAGAATTAACAAGTTTCAGGCTTGCGAGTCTCTGTCCTATGTTATCAAACTGGAGGGCAACAATGACTAGTGGAGTGTCAACCAGACACAACAACTCACTGTTATTGATAAACCCCACTCAATAATCCCATCCAACCAACTAAGTGTCAACCAGACATGCATCATTATTGATAAGTTCCTCTCAATAACACTGTCCCAGGTAGTTTGTTAGGATACCATGGATATGATGATGTGAAGAGTACCACGCACACTATTGTCAGGGGGCTAGGGCCACTGAGGGCCATGCATACATTATTATCAGGGAGCTAGGGCCACCAAGGGCCATGCGCATACCATTGTCAGGAAGCTAGGGCCACTAAAGGCCACTGACTCCTTTGTCTGAATTTGATATATATACACACCTGCTACTGCAGTACCCTCAGTCTCGATTATACAATTCTGAGGGTACATTACTTACATCATACTCATATCCACTCATACTGATAGTCATACCTAGAATACTTTAACTGATATAATCTGTCTTCTAGGTACATACAATACAGTCTTGATTATACAATTCTGAGGAATACTTTAACTGATATAATCTGTCTTCTAGGTGTTACCAACACCTGTCTATTGCTGCTACTTGCTGAGATTCCAACAGGTTATGGGCAAAAACTGAGCAGGCTACTTGTTGTACCACTGCTTATTGGAAACCCTTTTGTCTCCTCTGTTTCTGGCCTTATGGACCAACCCAATTCAGAATTATTTCCAAGCTATTACTCTCCTTGTTGGGGATATCATATATCTTATCCCAGTTTGGAAAAGCATCCTATTATTCTTTGATGAAAAAGAAATCTTCTACCTCTCTGCTAGACTATGACAGCCAATTCTGAGATGTCTTCTTCCAACACTAATGTTCCATCCATCCACACCATATCCATCCAAGGCATGGATTGGAAACATGACAAATTCAACAGAAACTCTCCCACTGCCA